>JAPYZL010011904.1:0-22881 GCA_030522825.1 Platygaster orseoliae
TCTTTTTCAGTACTCAAACGACTCAAGACCTATTTAAGAGTCAACATCTCTGAAAATCGACTCAATGGTCTAGCGTTAGGAAACGTTCACAAAGAATTAAAAATAAGCGTTGACGAGAGCGTTGATTTTTTTTGTAAATCCAAACCTCAACGACTCGAAAAATTGGACTGGTCGATAGATGATTGCTCTGAGTAACTACTGTACAAAAAAAAATATTACTATTTACTAAACTATTACTAAAATAAACTTTTACTTGTAAGTGCAATTTAAAACGATTTGTTCTCTTATTTTCAGTATTATATCATCGACACGAATGAAATATACTGTGATTGCGTGATCTCTGTTGTATTAAAAAAAAATATGTAATTATGAACTAGTTTTTGTGTGATTTATGATTTTCCATAAGTTTCAACTGTTGAAAATTCCTATGACCATATTATTCTGTAAATATATATTAATATAAATCATATATGAATATATATATATATATATATTCATTTATTCATATGTATATAGATTTATTCATCAAATTCGTTAAATTGACACGATTCAATAACGCTAATTAAAAACCAAATTTTTGAAAAAATTAATAACAAGGTTTAGAGCCCCGCCCACAGTTAAATCCTAGATCCGCCACTGAGCTTTACAGAGCAAGCGTTTTAGAAGATATGGTGATGGTCATTATGAAACTCGTACCTCGCGATCCCAATAATCACAATAATAGCGAAGAACGACCATGACAGTTCAAACTTCCATGTATTGTGCTGTTTTTTAACAGATCACTATAAAATAACAACTGTGAGCATCTATCTGCTAGAAAAAAAATGATTTTGTAACAATGACATTCAGCTAGATAGGCAACACGTAAATGGAGATGAAGTTTTGAAAAACATATCCTTATTTTTTTTATGAAAAATATAATCTTTCAAAACCCTTCCATGGATTTTGCTTTTATTAATGAAAAAAATCATATCAGCTTTACAAAGCAAGCGTTTTAGAAGACATGGTAATGTTCCCTATGAAACCCGTACCTGGCGACCCCAATAATCGCAATAATAGCGAAGAACGACCATAACAGTTAAAACTTCTATGCATTGTGCTGTTTACAACAGACTTATATAAAATAATAACTGTGAGCATCTATCTGCGAGAAATAAAATGATGTTGCTTCAATGACATTCAGCTAGATAGGCAACACGTCACTAGAGATACAATTTTGAAAATCACATCCTTATATTTCTTATAAAAAATCTAACCCTTTAAATCCCTTCCTTGGATTTCGATTTTATTTACGAAAAAAATCATATCAGTCTTTTAAAGCAAGCGTTACAAAAGATATGCTGATGTTTGATATGAAACTCGTACGTAGCGATCTCAATTATCGTAATAATAGCAAAGAACGATCATGACAGTTAAAACTTCTCTGCATTCAGCTGATGTCGACCGGATTTCGACACAAGAACAATTTTGAGCTCTGTTTTTCGAGAAGCATAATGATGTTGCCACAACGAAATTCAGCTAGATAGGCAATACGTAACTGGAGATACAATTTTGTAAATCATATCCTTATATTTCTTTAAAATAATCTAATCCTTTAAAATCCATCCTGGGATTTCGATTTGCTTTACGAAAAATATGATATCAGCCTTACAAAGCAAGCGTATCAAAAAATATAGTGATGTTCCCTATGAAACTCGTACCTGGCAATCCCAATAATTGCAATAATAGCTAAGATCGATCGTGACAGTTTAATCTTCTATGCATTGTTCTGTTTTTAAACAGATCATTATAAAATAATGAATGTGTGCATCTCTCTGTGAGAAATATAATGATGGTGCTACAATGACTTTTAGCTATAAGGGAACACGTAATAGGGGATACAATTTTGAAAATCATATAATTCTATTTTTCATAAAAAATCCCATCCTTAGAAATCCTTCCGCGGTTTTCGATTTTATCTACGAACAAAATCATATCAATCTCACAAAGCAAGCGTTTCAAAAGATATGGTGACATTTCCTATGAAACTCGCACCTGGCGATCCTAATAATCGCAATAATAGCGAATACCTATTATGACAGACGAAGCATCTATGCATTAAGCTGCTTGTCGCCGGAATTCGAATCAAGAACAACAGTGAGCTTAGTTTTTCGAGAAATATAATGATAGTGCCACAATGACATTTAGCTAGATAGGACACACGTAACAGGAGATACAATTTTGAAAAGCATATCTTTAAATTATTTTAAAAAAATCTAATCCTTGGAAACCCTTCCTTCAGTTTCGATTTTATTTACGAAAAAAATTATACCAGTCTTACAAAGCAAGCGTCCCAAAAGATATGGTGACGTTCTTTATGAAACTCGTACTTGGCGATCCCAATAATTGCAATAATAGCGAAGAACGATTATGACAGTTAAAACTTCTATGCATTGTGCTGTTTTTCACCAGATTATCATGAAATAACATGTGCGAGCATGTATCTGCGAGAAATATAATTATGTTGCTACAACAAATTTCAGCTAGATAGGCAACACGTAACAGGAGATATAATTTTGATAATTATATATTTATATGTTCCATAAAATATCTGATCCTTGAATACCCTTTTTCGGATTTCGATTTTATTCACGAAGAAAATCATATCAGTCTTATAAAGCAAGCGCTTTAAAAGATATGGTGATGTTCCTTATGAATCTCGTACCTGGCTATCCCAAAAATCGCAATAATATCGAAGAACGATCATGACAGTGAAAACTTCTATGAATTGTGCTGTTTTTCAGCAAATGATCATAAAATAACAAGTATGTGCATATATCTACGAGAAATATTATTATGTTGCCACAATGACACTTAGCTTAATAAGCAACACGTAGCAGGAGATACAATGTTGAAAATCATATGCTTATATTTTACATAAAAAATATGATCCTTGAAAACTCTTCCTTTGTTTTCTATTTTATTTGCAAAAAAAATCATATCAGTCTTATACACAAGCGTTTCAAAAGATATGGTGATATACTTTATGAAACATGTACCTGGCTATCCCAATAATCGCAATAATAGCGAAGAACGATCTTATCAGTGAAAGCTACTATGCATTGAGCTATTTTCTACCGGATTTCGACACAACAACAACTGTGAGCTTTGTTTTTCGAGAAATATTATGATGTTGCTACAATGTCATTTAGGTAGATAGGCAACACGTAACAGGAGATACAATTTTGCAAATCATATCTTTATATTTTTCATAAAAAATCCAATCCTTGAAAACCCTTTTTTGGATTGCGATTTTTTTTTTTCTTAAATATCCTATTAGTCTTACAAAGCAAGCGATTCAAAAGATATGGTGACGTTCCTTATGAAACTTGTACCTGGCGATTCTCATAATCGCAATAATAACGAAGAACGATCCTGACAGTTAAAAATTCTATGTATTGTGCTGTTTTTTAACAGATTATTTTAAAATAACAAGTGTGAGGTTCTATCTGCGAGAAATATGATGATGTTGTTACAATGACACTACGCTATATAGGCAACACGTAACAGGAGATACAATTTTGAAAATCATATCTTTATATTTTTCAAAAAAATCTGATCTTTGAAAACCCTTTCTTGGCTTGGCTTTTTATTCACGAAAAAAATCATATTAGTATTCCAAAGCAAGCGTTTCAAAAGGCATGATGATATTCCCAATGAAACTTGTACCTGGCAGTCCCAATAATCGCAATAATAGCGATGAACGATCATGACAGTTAAAACTTTTATGTATTGTGCTATTTATGAACAGATTACCATAAAATAACAAGTGTGAGCATCTTTCTGCGAGAAATATAATGATGTTGCCATAATGACACTTAGCTAGATAGGCAAAACGTACCAGGAGATACAATTTCGAAAATCATATCTTTATATTTTTCATATAACATCTGATTCTTGAAAACGCTTCCTTGGTTTTCTATTTTATTCACGTATTTCTTTCTTCTAACTGGTCTTCGTTCTTCCTTTTCCGGTATTTACAGATCTAATTGAAGACCGACTTTAATTCGATTGTTTGCAAGATATTTTTCTGCCATTTCTCAAGTTCCTCGTTCGGTTCGATCAGTATAGTGTAGTAATTCCAATTGTCCCATCGGCCGTGCAGCATTTTTTCGTCGGAACGGTCGGTATCTAGTCGACCGGCTCCAGCGCCCATCCCTCCTCGAGCTGACTTTTGGTGGCAAACATCATTTGCTATCTAGCGACGAGGGGGTGAACTTTGTCATGATTCTGGGCCTTTCCATCGATATACTGAGTTCAGTGGCTGCTCTCTGTAATGAAAAAGTAAATGCGTCAAATACCGTACAAGTTGAACAAAAAGCCAAATACGAATATAAATGTTTTTTTAACTTACGGCAAATTTGTCAACACGGGGCCTTTTCTCGTGGCGTTTTTCACACGCCTTGGAAACAGTGTCCGGTATTTCCAGGACCGTCATATACTCGTCGAAGACGCGTTTGTTTGGCACGCTGTCGGCATGCCTCAACACGTCGATGAGAGCTTCGTTACGTTTCTTCATCTCTGCAGTTCGGTATCTTTTTTTCATATTATCTGCTCCGTCTTTTGTTCACGTGTCGATGCTGGAAAAAGTATACAAATGGAAATTACACGCTGGAAAATGGTAAGACATTACTTTTGGAGAAACGAAACTTACAATCTGCCGACGTTGGAGTCCAGAGAACAGCAGAGGAACCGCAGAATCTGCTTGATATTGGCGGTGGTAGCGCGCTCATTCAAGTTTGACCACACGAGGATCGCCACGTGCGCCAGCTTTGTCCGCGTTAAGTTGCATTTTTCAGCGATTGTCTGCGCCGAATACAGTACATACTCCTTCTTGTCGTCGGTAATCCGCAGGACATTCCTTGCCCTGTAGGCAAACGCGTCGCAGTCCGTCGTCATGACAACATCCACCAGCTGTAAGAGAAAAAACATTTTTTGTTAATGAATGTTCTGGAAGTGAAAAATTTTTTTGATTGATGAAAAACTAATGAAACGCACCCCTTTCTGCGGGAGGGCGGCAGCCATTTGCTCCTCCTCTCCTGGGGCGGTGACGTGCACCAGCCCCATGTGCTCGATGAGCACTTTGCTCTCCTCCAGCATCTTCGTGAAGGCCTCTCTCTCACCTTTTTTCTTGAGAAGCGGAGCCACGCCATCTAAAACGAAGATTGGCGTGACTCCACACGCAAGGAGCTTGCTCGCCATTTTCAGGAGCGTATTGGAAAACATAAAAGTGAAACGTGAGATTTACCTCGAAAACAAACTCCAGCTACTGGTTTCAAGAAGCAAAGGACGCGAAACCCACGCTACATGGCCTCTTTTCTTGGAAGCCGCTGCCACGGCGTAGCCCGCCCAGTCAATGGCGATTTTCTGTCCTCTGAAATTCGCCAAGGACACGGTAACTCCGGTCGACTGAACGACATTCCACATTCCATGAATTCCCATATTGGTTCTGTAAATATTTTTTAAAAAACTTGAAGTTGAAGTTTTAATGAAAATTGAATTATTTCCCAAAAATCTTTTGAGAATATAATTGGGGTGAAATGCCCGGAAAGTACCATGTGAAAATAAGTCAATGAACAATTTGTTGTTGAACCAAACTGTTTAAATGTAATACAACTCACTAAAAATGTTCAGTTTTTCAAATTCTATTTCTGTTTTTCGAATTCGCGAATTTATCGACCACATACATTTGAGTAAACGTATTTTAAGTTTAAAAAATTTAGGGATATTACACGGTTTCTATAGTTGTTGGAAATTTCAAAAACTAACTCTTCATAATCTACGACTTGATTAGTATTTTCTGCACCAGCCCCATGTGTGCGATCAGCACCTTGCTTTCTTCCATCATCGTTTCGAAGGCCTCTCTTAGGCCTCTTTGCTTTAAGGGCGAAGCCACGCCATTCAAAACGAAAATTGGCGTGACTCCACACGATAGGAACCTGCTCGCCATGTTCAGGTGTGCACTGGAAAACATAAAAGTGAAACGTTAGATTGACCTCGGAAACAAATTCCAGCTACTGGTTTGAAGAAGAGGACGCGAAACTTACGGTACATGGCCTCCCTTGTTGGACGTTGCTGCTACGGCGTAGCACACCCAGTCGATGGCGATTTTCTTTCCTCGAAAAGCAGCCAAGACATAGTAACTCTCGTAGGCAGAACGGTACTCCAGAGTCCCTGAATTCCCATTGTTTCTGTAAATATTTGAAAAAAAAGTTTTAAAGTATATTGAAGAAAAATGTCAAAGACTTTAAAGATGAAGTCATTATTGTATAATGTATTGTTCATCTTTATACATTTTCTAGAAAATATTTCTTAAAATAAGCACGTTTTTGAAGCTGCACGAGGTGCAAACCCTCATTGAATGTATACTGTCCCTAATTCAAATTTTTTTATCTCCTCCAATTTTCGATAATTAATTCAGTCTTAATGTTGATTATTTCAATTTTGAATTGCGTGCAAATGTATGTAATAATAAGAGTAAGAAAAGCAAAAATTCTTGAAATGATGAAACTTTATTAAAATTGAATTATTTAAAAAAAAAAAAGTATCGGATGACAATTTGAAAAAGAAAATGTTTCAAAAATTGTTGATGGGAATGAATTTGAAATGACAAAAATTAATAATCGAAAACTATATACGTAAAACGAAATTAAAGATATCAAAATCTTGCATCATATCTGGGTTGAATCTGGAGGTATTTTATTTTCCAGAGCAATTACATTCATGAATAAATGTATATACATACATTAAGAAAGAAATATTGCACTTTTTGTAACGTAAATTGAAAGAGTACAATAAATTGGTGGAGTATTACATCTCATTTTTTCATGACTTATAGTCACTGATAAACTTACCAAAAGATGATTGGCTGCAAAAGTACTGCGAACGATGCAACAAGTGAAGAACTTTTTTATTTAATGCACTGTCCGTTGACTCTTAAAACTGTCGCTGCCGAAAAACCGAAACCGAACAAAAGAAGAACCCGCTAATTATTCCGGAAACTATACGAAACGACCACTGACAACTTTTTTTTTAGGATGTGTCCGTAAAGCTGCTGCTGCCGTGAAAAACCACAGACACAAAAAACCAAAAACGCAGAAACCCACGAAAACGCACAAAAACACGCAAATGCAATTTACGAAAAAACACGGAAACGTTAAAGATAGACACCGAGAATTTTTTCTTTAAAAGCGTTGAGTGGTGTAGATGAACGAAAACAGAAAAGCACGAAGAAGACGCCCGAAACGTTGAAGTGCCTCGAGAGACTAACGCCCAAACGATTGCTCAGGGGTATATATACCCTCGCTTAGTAGTTATTTAAATATAATAATAATATGAAAAATAATATAAATATAATATAATAGGGTGTTCTCTGCTGATGAGCAATGGCTTATTTAATTCATTCTTTCGAAACATAGTTTTTAGATTTCAGTGAAACTCTAATATGTTGTTTATTAGTAGGGTGTGAAACTCTAATATGTTGTTTATTAGTAGGGTTGAAAATACACCTGTTTTTTTTAGCTATACTTCAGGAAATATAATTCGTTAGTAAATTTATTGAAGTAGATCAATAAATTTTAGAGTAATTAAAAAAAGGAATAAATTCTAAAGTTATTGAAAAAAGAAATAATATATTTAAATTATTAAATTATGTCTTAGTAATAAACGAAAATATAATATAAAAATTAGAAAAATGATAATATAATAAATCTATATTAAATAAATAATAATAAATAATAATTAGTTATACATAATACAATTCTAAAAAATACCTAATAATATAACATTATATCGATAAATGACTTTGAAAATAACTTTTTTAAATTAGTTAAGTTAATAATTAAATAAATACGATGAAATTCTTTTTTTTTAATATATTATTTCTAAATTCTAAAAATGATGCAAAAAAAATGGGGCATTGCCCAATTTGTCGTAAAGCGATAGTGAGAAATAATAACTCAAATTTCTTTCTACAGTAGTATATTTCTTAAAGTACAGGAAGTACATATGTCGATGAACATTGAGTATATGGCCCCTATGGCGTACAAAGGAATAAGAAATTCTGTTATCGACGTACTTTGTAAGAAAACATGCGACAGCATGATAAAAGCGGTCAGTGAAAAAAACAGTTTATCAAAGTAATGTACTGATTTCATTAATGATATCTCTTGGATAACTGTGACACTTTTGATAGTTAAGCGATGCAAAAGCTACGGGGTCCATTACGATTCCTTATCTGGTATGGCTGTCATTGTCGGACGGAGAAAAAGAAATTGATTTGGTCCGGGGCCCGAAACAAATATTGCTACATATGTGAATTAGCATAACGCAGAAAAAAAGCAAAATTTAACAGATGTTTTAGAAATATCGATTGGAACGACAGTTCTCCAAGAATGGAGAGCGATATAATTGTTGAAGAGTTCAAGCGCAGCGTAGATCTTCCGGGCGTCATTATTAAAACATTCGTTGCTGATGATAATAGCAGCGTTTTTCAAGCAATCACCGATGCGAAACCTTATACTCAATACAACGTTGTCATCGAAAGCATCAAATGCACGAATCATCTTTTTCGCAACTGTCGATAGAAAATGAAAAAATTTTAACTTAAAAAAAAACCAGAAAATGTCAGAAAGCCATATTTCATCAACAGAAAAAAAGCATCAAGTGTTTGGTTATCTCTAACAAAAGAAATCAAGATTGCTGCAACTCCTCTCAAAGGTAATGTCATTACTCCCATGGATGTTCACGCAGAAAGACTGCAAAGATATATTTTGAATATGTCTCATTATATTTTTTTAGACCACGATGGTTGTCCAAAGCACCTTCTCGAGCCATGTTACAGAAAGAATGTTAATAGCGAACAAAATGACTCGCAAGATATAGCGGAACATGGTTCACTGGAGGCAATTCAGAAAGCCATAGAAAATTTAAATAACGGAAGAGTTTTGAAAAATTTAAAACTATACGAAAATGTTCGTAATAACATTATTTTCAAAATTCTTCAAGATGTCGAAAATTTTTAACATTTTCAGTTCTATAGTTTTAAAATAATTGAAAAATCAATATTTCTAAAATTTCCGATTTTTTATTTTGATATTTTGAACTACATACTTGAAGAAAAACTTTCATAAATCATAGTAACATTTAATTATTAATTGTCACAAAAAAAAAAAAAATGAAAATTCATCATAAATTCAAAAATCGAATTTGGAAGTTTTCATTTCGTGCTTCAAAAATTCCTGCTCTCTATTTTCGGCTCTGAGGCGGTCATATGTAAGTCGAATACTAATCATGAACTGAGTACCAATTTTATTATTTAATTGACGTAGTTTATTGTTCACGTAGCAACGACTACTGGGTCTCAGAGGCCCGACTTCGAAATATGTGTATGTACAGGGTGGGGCAAAAATATCAGTGAAATTTTGACGGGCTGTTAAAAAAAAACTATTACACATACACACATAATTTTTTTTTTTATTTTATTCGGTACATCTTGCCATTTTTAGTCTCAATTTTTGAAAATTACACCACAAAGATAATGACCCTGAGCAGCGATACACTGATGGAGGCGATTTCTGAAATTTACGACCGCATTTTGGCACATCTCGATGGGAATTATGGCGATTTCCTCTCGCATTCGATTCTTCAGTTCTTCCGAAGTGTAAGGCCGATGTTTAAAAACATTTTCCTTCAGGTATCCCTAAAGGAAAAAGACTCAAATGCTTGAATCAGGCGAGCGCGCGTACCATCTCGCGTCACCCTTCAGGGAGACGAGGCGCTCAGGGAACATTTGTCTCAGTTTTTTCATTTAAATTCGAGCAGAATGAGTTGTACCCCGTTCTATTGGAACCAGATATCGCCCAGATCTGTTTCTTCCTCTACTTCATCCAACTGAGTTTCAAAAAAATTTTTAAACATCAAAACACACCGCTGCTCGTTGACAGTCACGGTTCGTCCATTTTCTTCAAAGAAATAAGGCCCAATTACTCATAATTTCGAAATTGCACACAATACAGTCTCTTTTGAGGTGTCAAGAGCTTTCTCATGAGTTTGCATAAGGTTATTTTCAGCTTTATCGCGACGCGAAAGATTAAAACGCTACCGGAAGGCCCACTGAGTCGCGATGAAAGATCGGCCATTTCCGAAAAATACGCTGACAGCGAAACCCTTGTGTTTTCCGGACCAAACCATTGCAACTACTGTAAATGGCACGATTTTCCCGAACCATTGATACCACTCTCAATTTTCTACTCTCACTACATGAAATATACCAGCCTATCAAAATTGTACTGATATTTTTGCCCCACCCTGTACAAGAAAAAAACATTGCTAAGATTTCATCTACAAATATAATATTCATGTCGAAACAATGTTTCTCTTAATTTTGATGTTTTTTTAAGGAATTTACAAGTACAGTTATTTACTGTACAAAAAAGTTCTTGAAACTCAAAAAATTCCACCTGCCGAGCCTATGAGGCCCGGCTTTAGCGTTTAAGGGTTAACTTTTTCCCACCTTCCCCTGTTCATAGATTCGCCACCGTTTCACAAGGCCTGCTATTTCTTAAGGAACTTCCCATTTTGATCCCTTGATTTCTTCTCGTATTTGAGCACGTGCCACGGAGTAGATTGTCGGATCATCGATGCAATTTTCTACGAACTTGCATAGTAAATAGCGTCGAATAATTTGTTCACATCTTTCGGCAAGATTTGTGATTTTGTCAACTACCGTTTTATTTCCTGACCAATTCTCGAACATTTTGGTTAAATGTTGGGTTATATATCGTGCTATCGACGTAACTGGTCAGAGTCAATCGATTGGCCAATTGCCACGCTACACCAAAAAGACTCATGATCTTCTTGACGATTTTTCCGTTCTACGATTAGTATGTCGCAACACTGTGTACCCACAGAGGACCCCAATTTCGTACAGTCCGCGGCAGGTGTGTTAGTAAGTGCAAATCAAAGGTCATGTTTTCCACAGTGAAGAGGTCTTGGTAAGTTCGGACAAAATTTGGGAGGTTTCTTCCTCTGTCTGTGTCTGCATCTGTGATGGTTGATTTGTTCCATAAGAAAATGGTTTCACACAAGAGAGCCCAGTGATCACGATATTGTTGAGAAATTTCGCAACTTTCGAAACAGATTAAAGAAAAGTACAGAAACCAATTTCACCATTCTGAAGCTTTCATCAGTTTCCAGTTGTCCAGTGTTCTTGCGCGCCGGCTTATTCAGCTTGGCATTTTTGTGGCTTTTAATATTGTACTCATTATTCGTTTTCTGAGTATGGTACCTATTTCATTGTTTTGCAAGATGAGCAACTGGGAGTGCCGCTTCACAACTCTCAAGAAGACAGCATGCATCCTTTCGTCGACTGAACCCTCGGCAAGATCGAACTCTGGCAATAGAATTAGGGTAGACAAGCCTTTGACACCTTGATATGGTAATAGATTTCCACTATTTTCACCTGCTCTCCGATGTGCGTTTACCATGTAGGTTCATATTCCCTGATTGGTTCGCTGGGTGTAGCGTCGACAAGGGTACATTTGGCAATGATTGATGGCCCGCCCTGTGGCCAAGCAAAATGTACAGCCATACCGACCATTGTACTGTTTCATGTTGAGCAATGGTGACCTTCCAACAGAATGAGTAATCAACAGCGGTACGACGATTTTGCTTTTAACTTGTTCTTAAACCCTGCTCCAATTAACACAATTTTCATACAATTTCTATTATTTCTATTATTCTATTATTTCATCAATTATTGGCTGAAGAATGCTGTCTACCGGTGGATGAATTTTGCCGACCTAAATGCCAGCGAGTATAGTGTATTTTTGCCTTACATGAGGAGCCAGCTTTTTAAGTTGCGAGAAAACAACGTATGCTGATGTTTTAGAGGACTTGGTTGTTGCCACGCCATTTCCCCACAATGAGAGTGAAAAATTCTTTGAATTAGAAAGGAATCCATTTCCTTTTAATGGTCTTCGGTAATGACTCCCGTCATATGTCACTGTACGCTCCAGGTTCGTGTTGATGTCTCCTTTCTCTATATCGCAGCATTTCGTCAGCGTCGAGATGTGCGAATACTTATTTCAGTTGGGTCTTGAACTTGACTTGCACGAACATTACTGCATTCTTACGAATTATGCCTTCCTGGCAGGTCCTACATCCACAATTCCGATCGAGTATTTTATATCGTAGTGATATTGTCAAGTAGTCAACACACTTAGGGCAGTACAAATGGCGCACAATCTAATCTTGATCACAGCCCAACATTGCCCATAGTGATTCCTTCGTTTTGGGCATGTCACTTGGAGCATTCAGAGTAAGATACTTTTTGCAAGAAACTACAATATTCTCGTACGACTTATCAAATTAAACTGCTTTTACCATTTCCATTAAAAATTTATCTCGTGTCGTCAAATCCGGTATTGGTAACATTGGCATGTCTAATTATTTGCGATCGATGTTGTATGGTCTTTTATACTGAATTTGTTTGAGTCTTTTAGGTTTATCTTCATCTTCGGAGTTGCGTTCAGTATCCGCCTCATCATTCGATGATACTTCTTCTTCGATAAGGCCTTCAGAGTCGCTTTTATTCTGGACTTCACCTACTTCATTCATAACAGCGCGACGATGTATCGACACAACAACACAAAGGAAAAGCTTTTGTGATTTTTCCATTATCGTTAGTACATTGCCACGTGACATGGTATGTGATAAGCTTCATCAACGAACGCATCTAGCAAAAGATTCATATCAGGTTAATCTTATATACCCAAAAAGCTATCAGTATCTTATTACGTTCACGTAGTTTTGCTCGCAACTGATGTATCATAACGTAGACTGCCCGAGTCTTGAAAGTCCTATTATTTCCAGCTTTCATTCCATCCGACTTAAAAGAATAAGAAGTGTTCCACCTTTTTCCTAAGTCAAAATGTTAAATATACTTTTTGTAGATTTTGTCGTCGTACGTTTCGAAGTATTGCTCAAGTATCGCTGAGAAAGTATCAATGTTTGATACTTAGAGTATTGACTAGATCAGAATAGATATTTAATGTATCTGCGAGATAAAAGTATCGCGTCAGAAAATCGATATTTTCGATGCCAAGTATCGATATTTGAAAGTATCCGATTCTGATACCCATCTCTATAAGTCAGAGTTATGCAAAACCGTGACATATATTGGTTTGAACTGCACATCATTATCAACAATACCTCATGCAATGAATTATTGCTTATGTACGAATTTCGTGACACATAGTTTTCCTCATTCCAGGACGTAGTTACAACATGAAAACTCACTCAAGAAAAATGCCGAAAAAATTGTGCTTTCCTATTGTTTCCAGAAAGTTTCCCTAGTGGCCCACCACCACATCCCGTCGTCCACCCTTCCATTCACAAAGGTATCGATGTACTGAAAAAGCATTGCCTCGTCTTTCGTCGACCAACGCGATGACATTGCGGTTCTGTTAAATGACAATGGAATGAAAACAACTCCGGAAAACACGCACAAAGATACGTTCACAACAACTACGAAAAAGAGTATAACGAGAAATAAAATTGTGAAAGCAAACGATGTTATAGTAATATTAAAGAAGAAAAACAAAAAATAAACATTTACAAGAACAACAAACCAAACGAATGAACGAAAACATCGGAAGAACGAGGCGGTATTTGCGTGGTAACTTAAGGAACGCTGTTTCACTGGTAGCAGTCGCGATGTGACTGACGAACTGTCAAACTCATATGACAATGCCAAAACATGTTAATTAGTGGTGACCAATATCGAGTGTTGCATGAAACTCTCCTCAGCCACTATTACTGGTATATGTATTGAAAAGAAGAAAATCATTTTCAACACACTTAATATTTATTGTAAAGTATAAAAAAGGAATATTTATAATATTTGGCACATTTTTATTTCGAAAATAAAGCCTAATCGCAACTGTACGAACTTCAATCTAAAAACCCGCATATTTCGTTTTTGTCGATGAACATGCCCCTCTCTAAAATTTTCCAAACAAAACTCTTTCTTCCTGCTATGAGACGGCTCCTTAGTTTACGAAATAGTTCGCCAATAAGTCTTGCACTTTTTCGGCCCGGAGAGAAGTGTTTGGTGAAATCTGTTGCTTTTTTTGAAAAATTTCAGCTTGT
The DNA here is from genome assembly GCA_030522825.1 of Platygaster orseoliae. Taxonomy (NCBI): domain Eukaryota; kingdom Metazoa; phylum Arthropoda; class Insecta; order Hymenoptera; family Platygastridae; genus Platygaster; species Platygaster orseoliae. The sequence continues at coordinate 14,191 of JAPYZL010011904.1, forward strand.
GTTCTCAAATTTCCCGGTACAATTTCCCTATCGGAGCTTGAATAATTTGCGAAGCCAAATGAGCAGTAGCGACGCTGACTGACAGATTGCAAAAATTCTCGCGTTTTCAAATAATTATGTAGAACCGTTGTACACAGGGCAATCGCCATCAAAGTCTCTTCACTCGCGATAATTGGTCGCCAAAATATTCTAAATCTTGAGGCCATTATACCGAATGAGTTTTCAATACACCTTCGTGCCATACTCCACCGTTAGTTAGAAATATATTTCATCGCACACAACCTGCCTGTAGCACGTCCTGAATATGGTCTCATAATTTTGGTTGTTAGAGGGAATGCCTCATCTGCAACCGAAAAATAAGGTAGTGAATTTTCTCCGAACCCGATTCGATGCCTTAACATATTGCAGAATCTTTTACGAATATTTTACACACAAAAATATAGTACATACGAAAATTTATGATCACTGCAAATTTTAAATTGTTCGGTATAAATTCTAGTTTTTTTTTTTTCAATTTATGTCATAATCGACTCACAAGAAGTTAAAGTCCGAAAATACTTGAAGGTTTGAGTTTCGTAGATAATTCTCTAATTTTTCCTTCTATTTACAATATTCTGAACTGAATTCTCGAGGTTTATCTCAGAAGTACAAAATAATTACGATTTATAGAATGTGATTCATTTCTTATCCTTTTCCACTTTTTTACAATTCAGAATTGGAACGCTAAGAGCGACAGTTCAAAAGTGAAAAGTAAGTGCAATTTTTGAAGTCAGTTGACTTCAAAATTTTTGTTGTTGTTGTTCATTTGAAGTTCAGAATCAAATTGTTGATAGTTCGAATCAAGAAAGGCAAATGCTCTGAATTTTTAATTTAGTTCTCGGTATTTTAATTTCGTTGAAAACATAAGTCGAAACATGATCAGGTAACAACTTTACTGAAGCTGTGATACTTTTATCTTTAATTTGAATGTTTTAAAAGAGGTTTGGAGTGTGTAATTTAATAAATAAGCAATTTCTTCTTTCACGATGTTGATTTTAAAAAAGTTGCATGGTTTGAAAAATATGCAAACACTTATTTAAAAAGTCTATGAAACACGAGTTACGTTTCGGGATTTCCTGTTGCAGGCAAAAAATTCTTCACATATATTCAGCTTTTCCGACTTACTTTTTGAGCCGCTGTCTTTGTAGCACACTTGATTTTTTTCCTCGCAATTTCGTTTTTTTTTCTTAACTTTTTTTTTCAAAGCGGATTGGGTGCCGCTTGGAGTGAAAAGTTTTTTCAAAAACCTTTTTCTTTTCGACCGTTCGTTACATGCGCTCGATTTTGGTGTTTCGAACATTTCGATAACAATTTAACGTCAGTTAGAACCCGTAAGGATACATCAAATGAACTGACATGAAACCATCATTTCCAGATGCGCACTTAGGGCTTAGTCGTTTATGACATTATGTTGGGAATCCCTTAGATAGTAAAACTGCACCTTTATTTTTTCCCCATGGCATAGAAAAATTTTTTGTAAATTGCAATATTCGGTTTTTGGGCCAAAATTGCTTAAAACTCATATTGTGCCTCTATAAAAACTGAATTTTTTGATATTGTCTTGCTTTTAACATTATTCAATATTATCGTGAGAAGTTAATACCAGTCAGTTAGTTCATTTAAAATCAAAGCGTCGCAAAACAGTAATAAAATGGATGAGAATAGCCAAAAATGAAGAAAAATAGCAAGAATTCGAGTTCTTCGGTTTTTTTTCTTCAAAGAAACTGTATTATTGCTCTGATACTTACATATTTATGTCTTTGTATACTCTTTATGATCTTTTCTGATATCAAAAACAAAAATAGAAGCAGTGACAAGGAGAAAAAGTCGAAAAAAATAGTTGGACATCAGTTAAAAATCTATTTGTTTATCGAATTTTATAGGATGTTATAGACATTTAAAGAAAAAAGAAAAGAAGAATTTCTGAACATTCTTATTCATTAAGTAATAAAAACTAGTAAAAGTAATAAACTATTTTCAATTTTTCCCAAACGCTAAAGAAAAAATAAATATGTGATTGAAACTATTTTTGATCCTGAACATTCTCAGGATCCCGAAATGCCACGAGAGTTTCAGAAAATTCGGGATACGATCATTGAGGCCTCGAGGCCTTTCGCCCTGTCCCGGCGTCAGAAATTCAGAAAGTACCACTAATTTTTAAACGTCAAATTGGAAAATCCTGCGTGGAAATGACGTGAGTTTTTGAATTAGCAAGATTTGGGCACTGTTCGCCACAAATCATGCATGTTTCCGGTTCCTCGACGTTTTCTTCGCAAACCAACGATTCTTCATCTCTCGACTCTTCATTATCTTCGCTCCTAAGAAATTCATGGATTTCCTGGGGGCTTTTTTCTTGAACGTCTGGCGCAATCTCTTTTTCAGCTGATGCTGTAATATGTTATAAATATGTGTAATACCTGCAAATAGCGAGATTACACGTCTCTCCACCTGTAATAATGACTTTATAGCATCACACCTTTCTACTTCGCAAAGCACAAATATCCCTGGAACTCCACCACAGGTCAGGTAAAATTTTTGTCGTTGCCTTTTATGAAGTTTCAGGGTTACACTAAGCGAAATTATTGGTAATGGCTGGTAATAGCTACCCATCAAATTTATTGAAAAAATGTGACGAATCTTTTTTCCTACTCATTGCTATGAAAAAGCGTTAGTTCGAGTGATTTATTTCATGTGGGTAGAAATGACCAATAAATTAGCAAACATGGCAAAATCCTGTTATCAGATGTGTTTAGTAGATGACATTATTGTTATTTAAATTAGTTTATTTTGGAATTCAAGGTGAATGTTATAAATATAATTTAGTTAGCTTTACAGATAAAGTATACAATTAATTATTTAGAACTGAAGAAAAAAACGGTAAAAATAGATATTTATGCCACATGGGAGAAAAAAGATGTTTCCAACGAGTGCTAAGTTGCACGAGTAAGAATCATCCTATTTTTCCATGACTGAAACACACTGTATACATGTACGTAACCTAACGTTTGATAATTTTTTTCATCATCCTTTTTTTTGCCATCATCATCATTATCGTCTGCAATTTCAACATCTTTCTCACTGCTTGATATGACGCTATTTTTTGATTCAGCATTTCGTAATAATCTATTATGATATCTTTGGAGATGGCTTCTTCAATTGCTTGTGTTGCCACTTCAAATAACTTTGGCATCATAGTTCTTGAATTGACAAACGACGTGTTTGTCACCTGTTGATAGTTCCTTGAAAAAATCAAAGTGATTCTTCACGAAAAAACCTAAACGGGATCTAGGTTTAGGAAATATTTTTGAGGAATCAAAAAGAAAAAAGTTTCCTCGAATACGCTGTAAACCAACCAGTAAACTTAGGGTTTTTTAAAATCCGACTCTATTCATCGTCAATTTCGTGTTGCGTAGATTACGTGGACGGATCCGCGTTTACGAGCAGACACACTTTGCGAATGTCATCGGCATCAAATGAGCCAGAGGCGAGTTTTTTGAGAAACACTGGCTCACTCGCAAAGTGCCAAGTGACATTTTCTGCTAACGCCGCTGAGAAATCCGGCGTAGATTGTCCGAAAGTCCCGTATTTTATTGCTCCGGCATTGCGCTTGAAAAATTGCTGCAAATTTTCAGGTTGCAGGCAAGATGGATGCTGATTTTTGTAAAATAAAAAAAAACCTCACGAGCGCTCTCTTTTTCCTTCAGCGCTTCTTCGCGCGCGATAGTTTTAAAATTTTTTTCACCAATGTTATAGGTGGAAGAGAGCTGTTTTATACTCAATTTTTTTCAAAACTCACTGTTTTGCGACTCGATCGTACAAGTCACTTGGTCGTGTTGACTTTGCTGCCTCTGAACAAGTTTTCTGCAGCTCGATAGGAAATTCGGTTTTTGTTTGGAGATTTTTCTCTCGCGGATAGTCACAGTGTTCTCGGTAAAGTTGTAAACTTTTCCTGCCGTCCACGTTCGTCATCAGAAACGCCTGCGCAGGACACCCACGTTATGTTGAACATCGCATTACACCATTACAAATACATTATTTCATTATTTTTTACGATTTTTTCACTATACAATGTGTAATAATTGAAATAATTTTATACAGTCTTCGGTTGTTGTATTTTCCGGTACTCTCGAATCTGCAGTCATCGAGAACGTTTGTTTGCTTTGTGACAAATCTTGATCATTTTGCTCTAGGAGGACTCATTATAGAAAATTTTTCAAAAAATGAATTCAATTCAAAAAAAGGATTGTACAAGTAAAACGTGTTCTTATGGATCCATACTTAGCGTAGAAATGCTTGATGTGTTTCTTGACAGTTTGAGATGGATCAGCTAATTTTTTTTCATTTGTTAATAAAGACGAGTGTTCGGATAGGCGAAATAAGTAAAATGTAGGCATCATTTTAGGATATCTCGCGGAAATAAGCATAAAATCAAGTATTCTCGTGTGAAAAAGATTAACTCATTTAGGCATCGTATTCTTTCTTTTAAAGCCTTTTTGAGCCTTTTTCGAAAGATTTTGAAGTGGAAAAAAAGACGATCACTTTCAAATTCTATTTATGAAGCAACCCTTGACATTTTGTTCCAAATGGTAACCGTTCAAATACAAATTTATCGTGATATCAGAAAATCTAGGAGCGAAAATTTTGGGTTCAAAATTAGTTCTTGACGGATACATCTACCATCAACCAAAAAAACTTACAAAAAGCAGACGTTATTGGGATTGTGATCAACTTCGAAGAAAGGAATGCATCGGGCGATTACTTCCGAAGCCGGGCCAGGAGAAGTGGTTATAGTTTTCAAGGGCCAGCATCTTGTAAGCGTCGGGATGTGCACATACTTCTTTCAGTTGGGTCTTTACCTTGACTTGCGCGGAAATTATTGTATTCTTCTGAATTCTCCCTTCCTGGCAGGTCCCACATCCACAATTCTGATCGGGTATTTTATTTCGTAGTGATATGTATACTCACGTACTCCGCACAGTACAAATGGCGCACAAAATGATCTTGATCACGTCACAACATTGCCCACAGTGATACTTAGTCTTTGGCATGTCACTTGTAGTATTCATTCCAATATCATTTCATGATACTTTTTGCAAGAAACTACAATATCCTCGTATGTTTAAAAATTAATTCAATTAATGCTTTCTTTGATAGGAAAAAATGGTGCAGAGGATACTGTAGGCGCAAATCAGAATCCAAGTTGGTAACTGACGATGGCCATTAATGAGGTGATGCATAGAGAATCGAGTGACGCCAGCTCGAAGAAGCATCACCTAGGATTTAGAGTTAAGATATTTATAGTTATTTTCGATAACTTTTTCTGTGTTATCAAGATGTCTTTGTCGCACAGCGACGCATTTTTCGCCACGTAAACGCCGCTCAAATACGTCGCTGCCGTGTCTTGATGTCCAGTTAGTTGATTCAGTCACCTGGAATCTACTGCCATTGTCCCCTGCAGCCAGAACCGCAGGTGAGTGTCGGCGTCATAAAGGTGTAAAAGTTCCTTGGCGCTGAATTTCCGTGAGATGCTGTCCTTGGCTAATTCGAGCCTGGAGAGAAGGTGAGTCGCGGTTGTTTTTGCGATCTTCGCCCAGCCGGGTTGACTCTTGAGAATGACTCCCTTCACCTTCATGTTTTCCGCATTGGCCTTCCCTTAGTTTAGTTGTTAGGTTTTCCGGGTACGACGGTTTCACATCGAGACAACTCCTGTACACGATCTCGAAATGGGCGGGTTCTTCCGTTTCGAAAGAGTCTATGAAGGATGTAATAACTTTCACCCCGATGTGTGCTGAGTTGGCCATTCTACGGAGATGCTGATTCCGCAGCCGCTCGACGTGCTCCATGTTGTTCAGGACACGGTATAAGGCGAGGGAAAACGACCGCTTGTCTGGCAACATATGCGCAAAAGATTCTTACCCTTGCGCATATATGACATTGTCATCCCGGAGCTTTCCCTGTTTCAGGTACCCTGCAAAGTATCCATTCCTTAGGTGATATTTACGGTACAGCTGTTGACGTGGCCCGAATGTTTCTTTGATCTTCGAAAGGTCGTAGATGATAGTCGTTTCGTCTACTGTCGTAAATTCTGTACCCCAGTAGAGATCGATAAACCTGATATTCTTGGTATCGCGCACGAGTCCTGCGATTTTCTTCAAACAGGCGGATGGCTCCTGCAGGAGACCATGCTCCGACCTGTAGAAGTAGACTTGCGACTAAAGGAGACTTGAAGACTTGCCATGATTAGTTCAGACAAGAGAGGCCAGTCCTCGAATATGTGAATCGCCCCAGTTGTGTTGCCGGCGGTCAGGAGCGCGATGTCATTCTTCACGTACGTCTTTTTTGTTTTTGGCAGCTCCTCGAACGCAGCGAGTATGGCCTTCAGGAAGTGTTTCCTGAGGCCGTACGTCTTTTGAAAACCTGTCGCGAACCTACAAAGTACGTAGATCGCTTGGTGTCCATAGCCTCCCAGGACAAAGTCCAGTAAGGCCTCCCGATTCGTCTTCTTCCAGCCAACCAATCCTGTCTTCTCCTCGGGGCCCTCGAGGTCATCGTCCTCACCATCCGTGTCTAATTCAGGTTTCTCTGGGTCTTCAGCTGATCGAACGTTGCGCAGCCCGACTAGAATTTTCGTGTGCCGGCAGGTCTTGGCCGGAACATCTTTCATGGACACGATAACGCGTGCGTCAATGCTGAAGACTCCCAGGTGATCGGGCACGATGACGTAGCTGTCGATGTCCAGTCTTAAGGAGCTTCTGGATAATAAGTGGGGCGTCCATTTCGACGTTGACAGCTGTTGATGCGTCTCAGGCCATTTGAATTCCAGATGGTCCATCGCCTGCCTCGAATTGTCGTCGCGGCAGTTACATGATGATGACCGCAGGGGGGCCGCCGCTGACCCACCTGCTGCCGGTACTGGGGCTTCCGAACTCCCCTGCACCGTATCCATTTTATAGTTTCCTTTGAATTCCATGTTTGTTTGTTTTTTTTTACACCCAAGATTGGGTCCTGGGTGATCCGGCCGTTCGATTCTCTTCAGTAATTGTTGTTGAGGCGGTCGCATGATGAAGACCGCAAGGGGCCCGCCTCTGACCCACCTGCTGCCCGTACTGGGGCTTCCGACCTCCCCTGCACCGTAACCGGCTTCTCGATTTAGTCCCTGTACTTCATGATCTTGCTCTTCCAGATGGGGCCCTGGTCGATCGGCAACCGCGGATTTGACTTGCCCCGCGGTCGCGGCAATCTACCGAGAATGTGCTCTCGGTGCCAGGGCGTCACTAGATATGGTGATTGAACTAGATATGATATTTTGAAAAACGTTTCTTGACATTTCTCTGACTCTCTCTGCCATAACTCTGGCTTTTGTTAACTCTTTGTCTGCTATTACTCAGCTAGTGTGCACTAGCTATGCGCACTAGCTGACAAAATGTAAACAAAAGGCAGAAATCGTACGAATTTGGCAAGCAAAGTTTAACAAAGTCCATACGGTACTACTTTGACTCAGAGTGAAACGTCCCTCGAACAAAACACACATTGTGATCGTCGGTAGATTTGTTTTCTTCCATATGATTCCTGATTTCATAACAGCTCGTTGTCAACAAAACCATTTTCCTCAGAAAGAAATTTTTAAACTTCACAATGCATATAATTAATAATGAAATAACAAAGAGCTATTATGTTGACAACAGTGGTACGAGGAAAAAAACAATAACGGAAAAATATTGGCAATATCCTAAAATTATTTCTTAAAAAAGTAAAATGTTACTTAGTGTCTAGTTGTGATATTTGAAAAGGATTATAAAACGCACACAAGTATGAGAGACATTTTTACATTACTTACAAGGTGGATTTTTGTATCCGATGAGGTGATGCGACACTTGCTTAGTCGAGATGCGTCAACTTTATCCGGAACTGGCACCAAAACACGATGTAAGCGATTCTTCACGGAATAAAAAAAACGAATTAAGCTTAGACACTGCTCACGCGAAAGCTGATAGCCGAAAACCGCGGAAAACGCGAAAACCGATAGTCGAAAAAGGCGAAAACTGTTGGCCGAAAACTGCGAAAACCGATAGCCGAAATCAATATTCCGTGTGAATTTTTATAGTCGCGAAACTCTTTCGGGAAAAATAGCGCACGCTCTATCCGAACTGGTCCTCCGTCTCAGTATTGAAGAGGGCTGCCCTTCTCACCCCTTTTTGGTCATTCACGTTCAGGGATGGAGAGTCAAAGTACCATGTGCTTAAAATATATGATCCCACATTCAAACCATCATTGAAAGATATAGCTTTAAATACCGCTAATTTTGAGTTGATTGGAAATGATTATGAGCAGGAGTTCACGTACGAAAAAGATATATATAGGAAGAATGATGCGAATGATTAAATATTTTTACTGTATTTATTAAAGTGTCAGTAAAAGTGCTTTACACGAAATTATTTTAAAGAATTATTATTTGCTATACTAGAATACACTTTAAAAAAAGATAAATTCACTTGTCCAATACTTAAAACATAATACTTTGATTAGATATATATATTTTTATCATACTATAACGGATATACGAGGTGTGACAATTAAGTAATGAGACTGATTCCATAAAAACCGTATATTTCAAAATTATTTTACAACTCTGCCATCCCCTTCAAAGTAATC
>JAPYZL010011933.1:0-22951 GCA_030522825.1 Platygaster orseoliae
AAAAAGGTTTTTTTTTAAATAAATTTATTCATGACAAATATTTGTAATGAATTTTTTGTTGAATTTGTCCGGATTTTGGTGGCGCACCCTGTATATAAGTTGAGTTTTTTCACAAACTTGCAATTTTTACAGAAAAATGATTTTATTCAAATATTTTCAGCAATATCATAAGCAGTAAAAATACGTGTATTGATATGTTCGTCGATTATACAGTGGAACTTTCAAGTTAATATGTTCAATAGATTTTTTACAATCCTGCACATCATTTGGCACCTCCAATATCGGGCTACGTTCCAAAGCCTTTAAGACATCAAATGGCACGAGTAACAGGATAAATTGGTGATAAGGACAATTTACGTCAAAAATGACTGAGATTGATTCGAAAACCTTTGGTAGTTCCCCGAAGAAAATATTGCGAGTAATTTGAGAAATCGTTGACCAGCAATTTTGTTGAAAAATAAATTTTTTTTTACATTTCCAGAGTTTCTGGTTTTTTATCAGAATCTTCCTGAAGTAATTGAAAAAAAATTGAAATGTTTTGTTCATTTAACAGCATTTTTGTTGAGAAAAATGTGATTTTTATACAAAACAAAGTTATGGCGCTTTTGAAATTTTGGTAATTCGTTCACGAAATTTCATACCTTATAATCAGGGCAACCAAAAATATTTACGATAAAATGAGAAATATTTATTTATTTATGCATGATAAAACAGGGAAATATTTATGGTTAAATGCAAGCCAATTTTATGTTTTTTGTACGTTTGTCTCCATTTTCAGCTCCTAATTGAAGCTGTTGCAGAAAATGACCACATGTTTTGCTAAGTTCTCTTCGACTTATAATTCGAATAGCATAATGTTTAATTTAATTATTTATTTCAAAATATGTAAACAGATTATGAATCTGTAAACATGTGACATGTCAAATAATTTCTCGGTAATTCTCAAACTGCAAATTAAAGAAAATGAAACGAATGAAATTAAATTAAAGGAAAGAAAATAAAAGTTATATGCAAATTAACCGCATTTTTAATTTAATTTTTTTAAATTTAATTTAATTGTTCTTAATTAAATTTGCATTTTTACGAATTTTTAATGTAATTTTTTCATTTTTCATTTTTCATTTTCAATTTAATTTGTAAATAATTAAACGCAAATTAAATGAAAATTAGAATTAAATGCAAATTGAAGAAAAAGAAAATGGCGAAACATGTGTAAGAAGTAAATATTTTTAATTTTAAAAAATTATTGAAAATATTTGGGATTAAAAATGAAAATCCTTAAAATATTTACGAAAAAGCTAAAAGTGGCAAAATATTTTTGTCCCGCCAAAAACTGCCAACATATTTATTTAAATATTTTTCATTTAAATAAATATTTTTGGTTTCCCAGCTTATAATATAGATCTGTATAATTTGATAAACTCTAGTGTTTGAAACTTTATGTTGTAAACTAAAAAAATCATAATTATTAGAATCAGTATCATAGACTTCTGCATCGCAGAACTTGAAATCCCAAAATGTTTGATTCAAAAATTTTAAAATCTAAAATTATCTATTCTAGAATTCACAAAATAGGATTTTTTAAAACCATATTGATATTGTACCCTACATTTTCATGTTCAATAATTTACAATCTTTTTAGTTGATAGTCTAGAATTTGAAAGTCCAGATTATTTTTGAAATTAGGAACTCCTGTTATATAGAAGTTAGAAATTTAAGATATGAATTTTGTATTATTTATTTCTGAATCTATATATTTCATATTTGACAGTTTCGAAATTTCATAGCATGGAACTAAGATTTTCTAAAATTTTTTTTCTGATTCTTCGAAGTTCTCAATCGTGTATTACGTATTCTTAAATTCTGAAATAAATTATACAATCCATATGTAAAACCTTTAAATTCTTAAAATTTAAATTTCAGAAATGTGTACAATAATTAATTAATTATACGAATAAAAACAAACATGAGAAAATTTCGCATATTCGAAATATTGAATAAGACCACAAACTTATTTCGGATTCTAAAGGAAAAGAGGGGGGGGGGGAGAGATTGAATGGCCTTAATGATATCTCAGTATATTCAAACTTGCGTAAAAATGTAGGTTTATAATATAAATGACATTGATTTTTTTTAATTATATAAATAATTATTCATGGTATTTTCTGAGCCTACAAAAAACTCTAACAATTTGGTGATGAGAAGTTTTTAATTATGAAAAAAAATTTCTTTATAGAAAAGTTGGTGGAACATTTTCACAATTTTCAACAGATTTGAAAAATTTTTCTACATTGATTGAAACATTTTTTTATGAAAAAAATAAAATGTCACGAAAGTTCATTGAAAATTTTTTAAATTATGACAATTAGTCACTGTTCATAAGTTTGAAAAGAAATTGTATTCTTACGAATTGAACTATCTTGTGGTTTTATTTTAAGCTCCTAAATTTTTTTCTACAAATCCAAAGATTTCTTGCTGATTCGGAAGTTGTTTGGAAAAGTGAGTGTTTCAACAGTCAATTTGAAAATATCACGAAAAATTCAGTCATAATACTAAAAAAATACAGAACAATAATTCTAAAAAATTATTCCAACAACATAAAAACCTTCTCATTCTTTAATAATGAAAAATTTTGTAAAATCAAGTAAAGAACGAAAAGAGCTCATCCAAAAAACAGCATTCAATTCAATATTCCACAAGTTTAAAAAACTTCTTAGAATCGAAATTCTCAAATTAGAATTCCATGTTGGAAACGTTCATTTATTCATAGAATAGATTCATTCAAGAACATTATCAAAGTTCTCTTAAAATACATTTGTATTCAAAATAGTCTAAGTGACTTCCCAAATATTCCGTTATTTTTAGTATCCGGAATTCGTTATGCATCGTACTCTTATTCTGCAGAACAACATAAGTTTTCCTGCAATACTAAAGATGAGAATTTAAAACTCACAAAAAAAAATCTAGAGAATGTCAATATTACACATACAAAATTTTCAATTACAAGGTTTTGTCTGAAAAATAAAAATACGTTCTGTTTCAGAAGATGGTAACAAAATCTACTCAGTATCATATTCTTCACCTCAAGTGTATTTATCATTTTCCGCAAAAATTACAGGTTCTCCATGTTGAAGCTTTCTAGGGCAACAAGCACCGTCATAATCATTATCAATATTTGTTCACAAAGTTTATAAGACTCTCTATGGACCTTTTATGCACTGACAAGCATAATAGATAAGAAATAGCTTGGGTTTTTCAAAAATTTTCCCATGTCGGTCCAAACTTAATTTTTTATTTAACTCACTTCACCTCTGTTCACCATTTTTTTCTATCCAAAAGTGTCGACTTCTAAATCAATTCTATCTCTAGTCAATTTTACTTTTGAATGACTTGATGTCAAAATTTTTATCCATCGAAAAAAAATTTTTTACGGCTGTGTTCAACTTTTAAAATCCGTTCATCCAAATGAAAATCTTTCGAAAAATTTTTTTCAAACCTTTGTTTTCCAATATGGATTTTTTCCAAAACTTTTTGTTCCAAAAAATTTTGATTCCAATTTCCTAAATTTTCAGAACTAAGATGAATAAAAAGATTGTTCTCAAAATGTTACAAATATCTGTACTTTTATGAATTCCGAATGTGCCATCTTAAAATTCTATGTTACATTCGATATTTTTCAGGTTTTTTGTGAAGTCGTTATTTGAAATTTAATTGTCATGAGTTCGTACAACATTAAAAAACTATTCTGTTCTTTTTCTAAACATTATTTCGTTATTATTATCATTTATTTAAGAAAAATTTGCTGTGTAATAAAAAATTTGAATTTTTAAATGAAAAAATCTAAAAAAAAGTAATATTTGAGTAGTGCAATGATAATTTATAAAACTTCTCACAATTATACGTAACAGTTTAAATAAAAAAAAAATTTTCATCACAGTTCCTTGTAGATAGAAGTTCTGTTCGACTAATAATGAATAAGACATAAGTATACAATAAAAATTTAGAACACAGACTATTCCTTGAAAATAATTGTTTTTATCAGTTCGACTATGATTTATGAAAGATTTATAATTTCAGATTGATTTCATGAAGAGGTCGAAAAAAAGTTGGAAGCTATAAAAAACTGATTTTATTTCATATCTTGAACATCGTAATGAATTTCACCATTGAAGAAGAAATAAAGAGCGTTGAAGAAAATAACATCTCTCTATATTATAAAAAAATCCCCCCCCCCTTCTCCCGCTGTCGCAGATTCAGTCAAATGACTCTCTAGTGAGACATTAGAAGTTTCATTTTACAGTCAGCCATTAGAAGTTTCATTTTACAGTCAGCCATTAGAAGTTTCATTTTATAGTAAACCATTCGCTCTATAGTAAGACATAATAAGTTTCACTTTGTAGTAGGCAGTTAGAAGTTTCGTTTAATAGTTGACTATTCACTTTATGGTAAGACATAAGAAGTTTCATTTCATATTAGACCATAAACAAGTTTCAATTTATGGGTAGGTATAATAAAAAACTTCTCCCCATCCCTGCTGTCGCAGATTCAGTCAGACAACTCTATAGTACGACATAAGAAGTTTCACTTTATATAATTCGTAGTACTATGTTTTTAGTGAAGAAATCCAAGTTATTGAAAGAAATTTTTTTATGCACAAAGAGTTTAAAAAAAATACATGTTGGGAAAAAAAACTGTCATTAAATCTGGGAAATGTGGAAAATGGACCACTTTTTCATTCTCCCTTTTATACAAAAACGCTTGAAAATGCACTCGACAAAAGCAAGTACCTCCTGAACCGTATCTACATAAATACGAAAATAGCTCAAAAAATGTTGAATTCGCTAAAAAACTCGCAACTTGGCCAGCTATTCCAGACTCCCGTGGCAACCCCAAAGGCAGAGGTGCACAAACGCGAAAGGAGAGCACTCACTCACGCACATACACGCACAAAAGGTCGACTTATTTTCCAGGCAGGCGGAAAATGCCGTGGAGGGAGAGGTACCGGGATCGTCTGCAGGGCACTTGGGGGACGAAGCGGATTATTTTGCTCCTGTGGCGGAACTCAAGGTCTACGTCGGGCGTCCCGCGACCCGCGACGTCCCGGGCGTAGTGAGCTGCTCGCCCGCGATTTCCACCCTTATCCCGCGCCTGCGCTCCTCCCGAGATGATGCACGTCCTCTCCCTCTGCATCCTCCTCTTCAACCTGTCCTCTTCCCGGCCTCAATCCAACCCCGAGCTTCTCGCGCTCCCTTTTTATATCACACCCTTTTCAGCTGCACCCCGTCACCCACTCCCGTGGATGACGTTTCCACACCTGTCCTCGAGGGCAAAAGGGAGGGTTCCATAATCTTTGAGTGGAATGCAGAGTTCGAGGGATATTGAGGAGTGAAGGAGGGCGCTCGAGCACTCCGAAAAATGCTGATTACGCGGGGTTTTTCGGGAGTCGAAGGGTAGGTCGGCGTTTGAGAATGGTGTTTTTCTTAAAAATGTTTGGCAGTAACATTACTCTCTCAATTTGAATACGTAGAAAACAACACATTATTAGTGGAATTTCATTAATTGAAAAAAAAGTGAACTGACTGAAGATTAGTAAAAAATCAGTGATTGAAATGGTGATTTTGGCTCACTAATTGAATTAATAAGTTACACGGAAAGAACAATGTGGTTGTCACAACCTTATGAATAGTAACATTTGCCCCAACTATTTTCATGGTGAAAACAACCTTATTTGTGGTTAGTGCAACAGCATATGCTGTTGTATATGCTATTTATATAAAAAGTTACTGCATTTTTAATGAAGCTTGCAGTTACTTTTAATGTGGTTGCACCAACTACAAATGAGGTTGTCTTCACCATGAAAATAGTTAGGGCAAATGTTACTATTAATGAGGTTGCCACAACAATATTGTTTTTTCCGTGTATGACTAAAGAAATAAGTGAATTACTACTTTCAAACTTTAGTAGAAATCCTCTACTGTAATTAGTAAACTTAGACTAGTCTTATTAGTGCATTATTACTAAATGATCAGTAGAATTCAACTAATGAATAAAGTCAATATTCACAAATTTTGTAGGTTGATTATTACATTTTTCTATTGAGAGTAGTGTTGATTAATTGAATTGGTGAATTTTTACAACTTTTACCAACAAACATTTACAATCAGAATTCTGCTTCAGAAAAAATTCTTCTGAAGCCAAGAGTGTTGTTATTTATGAGTTAGTAAAATTAAGAATCCTGAAATCTTTTTAAGTTTGAGAACTTCTATGAAAACATTTTTTATGTATTCTGCCTCTCAGTGAGTACATTTTCGATAATTTTCATTTTCATTATGACTTTGATGAGTTTTTTGCAATATGTTACTATTTACATTTCTTACTTTTTTATTTTTTAATAAAACGATAAATTATTTCAACTGATTTTTTCGGCAAGTCTTAATGCTCCTGAAGATTAACACAGTAATTGTTTATTTTTTTAAATTATACAAAATAATGAATTCATTTTATGATATTCACACTCTCTCTCGATTTGAGTAAGTAGAAAACTACTAATTGTTATGGAATTTTACTAATTGAAAGAAAGAAAAGTGAGCCACTAAAGATTAGTAAAAAATCACTAATTGAAATAGCAACTTTAGCTTACTAATTGAATTAGTAAGTTACAACCAAAGAAATGAGTGAATTACTACTTTCAAACTGTAGTAGAAATCTACTACTGTAATTAGTAGACTGAAACTAGTCTTACTAGTGCATTATCACTAAATGATTAAAAGAATTCAACTAATAAAAAAGTCAATTTTCACTAATTTTGTAGGTTGAGTATTAGATTTTTATTAAGAGAATAGTGTTGATTAGTTGAAATACCTAGTAAATTTTTACCACTTTCAACACCAGACATTTATAATCAAAATTCTGCTTCAGAAAAAATTCTCCAGAAGCCAAAATTGTTGTTATTTATGAGTTAGTAAAATTAAGAATCCAGAAATCTTTTTTAGTTTGAGAACTTCCATGAAAACATTTTTTATGCATTCTAGATCTCAGTGAGTAAATTTTTGATAATTTTCATTTCCATTATGACTTTGACGATTTTTTTGCAATATGTTACTTTTTGCATTTCTTCCTTTTGTATTTTTAATAAAACAATAAATTATTTAAAACGACTTTTTCGGCGAGTTTTAATTCTTTTGAAGATTAACTTATTAATTGGTTATTTTTTAAAATTATCCAAAATAATGAATTCATTTTATGATATTCACATTCACTCGATTCGAATTAGTAGAAAACTATAGTTATGAGTGGAATTTCACTTATTGAAAAAGAGAAAAGTGAGCCACTAAAGATTAGTGAAAAATTACTAATTGAAATAGTGATTTTAGCTTACTAATTGAATAAGTAAGTTATAACTTAAGAAATAAGTGAATTACTACTTTAGAACTATAGTAGAAATCCACTACTGTAATTAGTAGACTTAGACTAGTCTTATTAGTGCATTATCACTAAAAGATTAGTGGAATTCATCTTATGAAAAAGTCAATATTCACAAATTTTGTAGGTTGATTATTAGATTTTTACTATTGAAAGTAGTGTTGATTATTTAAATTAGTGAATTTTCATCACTTTCAACACTAAACATTTATAATCAGAATTCTGTTTCAGAAAAAATTCTTCAGAAGCTCAAATTGTTGTTATTTATGAGTTACTATTGAGTTTTTACTATTGAGTATAAATGTTGAATAATTGAATTAGTGAATTTTCACCACTTTCACTAGTGAATAGTTACTGTTGAGAATAGTGGATATTTACTCATACAATTAGTGATAATCTAGTACTCAAATTCTTATTCATTATTGTTACATGGGAAAAATTAAGCAATCATTAGAAATATTCACACATTTGTTAAAATGTTTATTTCTCTAAAACCAAACGTCAAGCAATGTTTTTTACAACTAGGTACATTTACAATATATTATGCAAAGATAACCGTCGAAACGTCAGACTCCTTAATATCATTTATTTTCTTCGAAAGATTCAATAATGAAATATGCAACGCCTTTACAGAAGGCCTTGCAACTTTCGTTGTTTTAAAAAAAAAGAATTCCATGAAATTTTAAAAGTTAGACAAAGAGTACGTAAAATGCACATCAAACACGAAATAAAATTTTCAAATAAAGACAAAAGCGATGAAAAAAAAATGAAAGCGCGCGTAATTGAAAAAATGAAATGTACAAACACATCTTACGAGTATGGAAAATGGAATATAATCCTAATAAAATCAATCTGGAATGTGCTTGCTTCATAAATTGTTATTGGTATTCTATTTTTATCTGTTTATAAAGTAAAAGAAAAAATTACTTCATTTCAATGCTCTGTTTCCTTATTTTTCAGATGTAAGAATTCTTCTTATTCTCTCAGAGCCAAATAGAACGTATTTCAGAACAAATAAACTTCAGTGAAATCATTTAATTTATTCATGGTTTTGATCTAAACCCAGGATTCTCATCAGGAATCTTTTTTTTTTATATTTATCAAATTATAAATCTATTCCTATTATTCAAGTAATTATCATATTGATATATATCGATTCCCAATCTATTAATATTATAATATATAATATTACTTTATATTATAATTAAATTACATTAGATATGAATTCTCATAAGTGAGAATAGCACTTGTAATATTTCAACTGCAGGCTGTTTCGTGCGTGACTATGTGTGACTTAAGTAAAAATACATTCATTAGGTAATTGCCATTATTATTAACATACTTGTTTTCTAGCTAGTAAGTGATTTACAACACATAAATATTCGATTATTCAAAAAAAATAATTATTTTGCGCAACTGATCAGTATCTGACGATAATTTTCACATCGAAAAACATCTCCACGATAAATTACAGTGATTTACGGTAATATAACGATCATTTTTACGTTAGATTATAAAAAAATAAATTTCTAGTAATTCAATATTTCTAATGACTTTATGTAACTAGGTTTTGTGTAAGCTAAAGTTTTTCATGCTATGAAAATTTCAAAAATTTGGAGGTGTGAGCTTTTTTTTGGAGACAGATATTCATGAAGAAGTTTTATTATTTACTTTTTTTTTGCTTTTGCAAAAAAATGCATACATTTTCTCTGAATTTAAATCCGTTGAAATTTTCACTACAAAATCTGTGGTTTAACCAGTATTGTTGTATGTACGATTTTTAGGGTATTTTTAGCCCACTGATTTTGAAAATGATCATAATTTTTTCCCTCGAACAGTAAACATCTCATCAATTTGACGATCTTTTGGCACTACTTTTTCATTTTCAAAAAGTCATGGTAATAAAAAATGAGATTCTTTCCTTGAATATATCACACTTTTTTAATGTTCCTCGAGCTTTCCACCATTTGCATTTTGGTCCTCTTGTGGCATCAAAAAATAATCGATCATAAGGTTAGAGTTTTTTCTTTGCTCTTCTTATTTGTATAAATTTGCTCATGTCAATAAGTCATAAAAAAGTTCTTATTCACTTTTCGTTTTCGTTATGGATTCAATATTGTTTCTGTCAATGTTTATCTAATTTCTTTTTAAAATAACATTATAATATAATTACCCACGAAATATTTTTGGTAATTATTTTCTTTGGGTTAGATTTTCAAGATACAGAAAAAAAACTGTTTTAAGTATGCCTAAAATTGAAAGTTGAAACTAAAGCCAAAATTTATCAATATTGAGTTGTTATAATCAATTAAATAAGGTTTAAGATAATAATTATTATTATTATCGAATTTCATTTAAATTTTTAGGAATTGTTCTTTTAATACTTTCATTGATTTTAAGACCGGAAACAAAAAAATTAACGAAGTTTTAATTCATCAATTCATTTCCTATCATAAATGTCAATTCAAGTTTAATTTGTACTTTTAAGTTATCTCCATCAATTTGCAATACATACAAAAAATTTTTTGTTAAACTTCTTGTTTTTTACAAATATCAACATTGGACAGTAAATAAATTTCTCATAATTCTTGAAAAATGTAATATAAATTAAACACAACTTGAAAAAACGTCATTACAAAAAGAGATAATTTTCCAGTGCATTTTCTTGCTTAAGTGACTATCGATTTTAATCATTTTGTTTTATGGATGAAAATTAGTGCAATTTCTAGGTAACGCACTAATAGATTTCAGAAAATAATGGTTGTCTTGCGGCCCTCGCCTGAGGCCCTCGACCAGCGACCATCGATTTACGAGCATTACGTAAGAATAAGTCAGGGTGGAGTGTGGATAATAAAAATAAAACTTTACGGTGGGTTACGAGTGTAAAAAGAAATCTAAGAAAAAGACGAAAATCGTTACATAACGCTTGAACGACCGATCATTGTCGATCAATGAAAAATTTCAGTTGTTTTTACTGAAATTTATCTACTGTATGTATAATATATATTTTTCATGTCACACGCTATATTCGTGAAATGTTTTTTTTTATTTTAGTATTATTCGGTTATTCGTGCTTGCGTACTCAAGTTCTAGGGTAATTTCCAATAAAAGCGTTTATTCGCTAGAGTGATGTCGTTAAAGGGAATGTAGCATAAAAACTATCTATAAACTCAATTGATTGCCAATGTACAGAAGTCGAAAAAAGAAAGATGGATTTTTTAGATTTTTTATGGTTTTAATTTTTATTAAATTGCAGATGTTTATGAAAATGTAACACTTTGCAGTAATTTTTAAAAAGATAGAATTATGCGTTCTAATCTATAAAGGCATGAATATTTTCGAGTTTATAGATAGTTTTAAATCAATTTTTTTAGACAGTCAATTTTTTGTTTTAAAATAAAAATCCAAAATTATTTCAATTTTTGGTTCTGAGCTTTGGAATGTATAATAATTCTAGAATTCTACATTATACATCTCATAATACAAAAAAACATTGGGGTTGAATCCCAGAATATATATAATTGAAAATTTGAAATTCGAATCTATAACTTACGAATTTTTGAATTTTTGATTTTTTAAATAAATTTATTATTCTTTGAAATCTGTAACTTCCAAATTTATTAGTCTTTGATCTCTCTTAATTTGATTTTTATTTATAATTCATAATTTAGAATCCTATACCAGTTTCATAAAAAAGAGAAATGCATAATTATGCATTATTAATTCAGAATTTTGGAGTTTCTAATTTTCGACTTTAAAATTCTTGCCTTAAAAAATCTACAATTTTGATTTCAACAATTACGACATATTTATCAAAAAATATAATAATATAGAATCATAAAATTTTTCACTCCGTAGGGAGTATTGAATCATATATTTTTATATTCTAAGGTACCCGTAGGAAAACTTTCCATAGAATTTCCATAGAACTTCAATGGAAAGTGAATGGAAAATTTATTTCCATTGCTTTTCCAAAAATTTTCCATAGATGAGTCTGAATGGAAATATTTTTTCCATAGAGATGATGAATGCAAAAATTTTTCCATGCGTTTTCCCTTGGTGGGTCTAAAGTGAAAATTTTTTCCATAGAGCTGATAAACGAAAAATTTTTCCATACGTTTTCCATTCGTAAGTCCAAATGAAAACTTTTTTCATTGAGCTGATGAATGAAAAAAATTTTTCCATACGTTTTGCATCGGTAAGTCCGAAAGGAAATTTTTTCCATCAAGCTGATAAATGAAAAATTTCACATTAATTTCTTATCAATAGAAATAAATGGAAAATTTTATTTCCATTGAAGTGATTCATGAGAGAAATTCTATACATATTTTTTGCATGGAATCTTATGGAAATGCATTGGAAATCCTATGGAAAGTAGATGGAAATTGTATGTGAATGAATGGAAATTTTATGGACATTCAATGGAAATCCTTTGGAAAGTGAATGGAAATTGTGTGTGCATGAATGGAAATGTAATGGAAATTCAATGGAAAACCAAGGGGACAGTTCAATGGAAAAATTTCCATAGGCAAAAAAACCATACATACTTTTTCATTGGAAAATTCAATGGAAATTCTTATGGAAATTTCAATGGATATTCTTATGGAAATTCTTATGGAAATTTCAATGGATATTCTTATGGAAATTCTTATGGAAATTTCAATGGAAATTCTTATGGAAATTTCTATGGAAATTTCAATGGATATTTCTATGGAAATTCTTATGGAAATTTCAATGGAAATTCTTATGGAAATTTCTATGGAAATTCTTATGGAAATTTCAATGGAAATTCTTATGGAAATTTCTATGGAAATTCTTATGGAAATTTCTATGGAAATTCTATGGAACATTTTCCTATTGGTATAGAATCAAAAGTACTGATTTCACAGTATATAATTTTAAAATACTTCAAAACTGAAATACTTATGCTTGTAAATCCTGGAAAAAAGAAATTTCAAGTTCTGAATTATTTTCAAGTTAAAAGCTCTAGCGGTTTAAGATCTGAAATGTGGTGTTTTACAATTCTGATCCCTAAAGTTACAAATTTATTTATACATCAGGATGATAAAGTTTTCGAACGTTAAGTCTCAAACTATAGAAATATAAATTTTAAATTTTTGAATAAAGGGTTCTAATTTTTAAGAAATAAAATCCTAGAGCAAAAAAATGTGAAATTTACTAATAGAACATCTAATTTTCGAAAAAAGGAGTTACGGATTCTACTGCCGAAATTTCAAGAGTTCCAAGTTTGATGATAATTTATGAAAAATTTTGCTTCTCGTCACAGGTTTTGACAACGCAGTCTTAATAAAAAATTTATACTTCGTAAAGTATTTAACAGTCGATTTTGAAATTATGTCAAACTTTTAAGGACTATAGAAACAAATTGCAAAAAAAAATTTCTAATTTTTTGATGCATCTTTTGAATTTTAAAATAAATTGATCATCAAATATCGAATTAATCAATATATAATTCTATAGTTCAAAATCATAGAATCAACAAACTTCGAAACTTAACATAACTTTGTTAAATTTTTAAACAAATCTAACTGAAAATAGTATCCAAAATTCTTGAAACTTTTGAGTAAACACAAATTCATTTTGAAGTGATACGAAAAGTAAAGGGAAAAATTGGAAATCGGTGAAAAAACTCTTGAAATAAACAAAACCAAAAAATTATTTGCATTTGCACCCCCCCCCCCTTCGCCCCTCAAATAAATACCCGTATCCACTATTGATTATTAATTTAAAAACTTAAGAAATACAATGCCAACTTAATTTTTTTTTTCTACAGTATGTTCAAGCACATACTTTTCATCAAATTCCTTGATAAACATAAAAATTTAAGGTAACCATGTTATTGAAATCAAACTAATTGAGACCCTAAATTAAGTCGATTTGGCATGAGCGAAATGAGCCAGCGTAAGCAGAATGAGTCAAAATCAATGGATCTATGACACTACTGAAAATAGTTCTTATTCCTTTCTCGAGTGAACTGCCGCTCGTAACAAGCAGTATTGTTAAAGTTGCTTAGAAATAAGGGCGTGCAATGCGAGCAATGAACACATTCCAGTGATCCATATATCCTGAACTCAAACCAAACTAATGAACACGTCTCATTTATTATTATCTACAATCGTGAACCAGCAAATTTCATCTAGTTCTAGAGATACATTCTCGTATACCTTTTACATCTTCTTTTCGTGAAAATGCCAGAATAATTCAACGAGATTCAAGATGAAGTGTGTTCTTAATTTTCATAATATTCGAGGCTAATTTTCAGAGAACATTTTCATCAATCTAAAAACGGATTGCTTACCCTCGAGCAGAGGGTGAGCGCTTACTAACAGTAAATTCCAATCTATTTATGTCTCAAAACGTCTCTTCAAAGCTGTTTCGTAAACTTTGATTGCCTTGAAATGAGTAACACGATTAGAAAGACATTTTGCAACCCCTTTATCCAGAGGTCGGAAGCAGTAGCGTAGGTAGAGGGCGATTTCAAGGATTTAAACCCATCCCGAAATTACACTATTAAAACTTTTCTAAAATTTCATACACTTTCTATTCAAAATATATTAAAATGTAATTGATATTTCAAAAGCGAGGTATTTGAAACGTACATTAGGTAAACATGTTTGAAAAATGCATAGTTTAGAGACACCTACTTGAGTTAAATGCACTTTTCATAATTGATGTATTAAAATGTACCTGAAATTTTATAAACTAGATATTTGAAACATGAGTAAAATACACATTTATTAAATGTGTGTAATCTCGAGACACCTACTTGATTTTTATACGTTTTTCACATATAGCATTTTAAATTTGTTTTAGATTTTATGCAACCAGAATCTAAAAAAAATTCAGTCTCAGTTACATGCATGAAATGAATGTAGAAGCAAATTTAATTCAAATATTTTTGTATGATTCTAATACATCAATGTATTAAATTTAATGGACAATTATGAATTTAATTGATGTCACAGGTTTAATGTAAATATGTATTTATTTCATGTACAATTTCAAACACACATGATGTATGAAATTTAAGACACCTATATATTAAAGTTCTATTAGCGTATATATATTGTATACTTTGAATGCATTAGTAATACAGGGTATGTGTAATGGGCGTTACACAGTTTATCTTAAATTTAAGACAAAATTTTTGACCAGTGTAGGGTATTATTAAAATGATTATTTCGTGTAAAAATGACCAAAAATAATGACAATGAATATTTGATAATGATTATACTGACAAAAAAAGAATAACGCACAAAAATAATGCGAGTGAAAAAAAAAATATAGCCGTTGAAATCTAAAGAACAAAACAAATATTTTCATGTCAGTTTTTAAAGTTTGACGACATTCAGAATTTTAAATAGCAATAACTCAAAAATAACAACAAGCGGAAAAAAAACAAACATCGTTCATATTCGGCTAGAAACACATAAAAAAGATAAAATTGAAAAATTTTTGGAACCCAGTGATTAGTGGAGAGAAATTGGAATCTATAGAAATGCTAAGAATCTTTAAAATTTGGAATCCACAAAAATACTATAAAATCTTTCGAATTATTCTAATACTGAAGTATTAAAAGTAATAGAAATATATGGAAGTACTGATATCCGGGAGACTTTTTTAAATATTTAAGATCTCTAAAATTTCGAAGTCTAGAGCTTCGAATTTTAAAAAACGTATGTAGCAGTCTACAGAGTTATTGGATTAGAAATTTGAAAAAACACAAGAAAACCTTATGAATTTCATAGATATTAAAAAGTACAAAAATTGAAGAAATTCTTGAGAACACCTGTAATTTCAACCTTATACCATCAAATTTTAGAAATCTGAATAGAAATCCAGTTAAATACTGGAAATATATGAAAATATTATATTTTTTTCTTCTTCATCAATTACGATAAATACAAAAAAACAAAAAAACAAAAACAAAAAACAAAAAAAAACTAGATATTAATGAATAATCAAGTACTATATATATATTTTTATTTAAAAAATTTTTTTAACTTTGAATCTTAGAGCATAATGAAATTTTAAAAATCTACATAGAAATCTAATAAAATATCACAAATAATTCTTTAAGTAACTTGAAGTTAATTTATTTTAAACAATTAAATTACCTTAAGTTAATTCTTAACATAAATGATGAAAAAATACGAAAATTATCAAAATTAGCGGAAATTTGTGCAAAAGGTACTGATGGTACTGTTTTATACAAAATTTGTTTAGATACTTCAAATTCATAAAGTTTTTCATTCTGTAGCATAAAATTTCAGAAATCTATAGAGAAATTCATAGAAATACTAGATAAAAAAAACCATAAATTACAGAAAATATTAAAATCCCAAAATCTTTGAAACACTAAAAATCAAGGTATATATTATTTATTTGGAAATCTATGAAAAAATTCAGTTGCTCTATAGCTTTGATTCCATCGTTTAAAGAAATTTTCAAAATGATTCATTAAACTATCTAAAATTTAATATCAGAAAATACTATGACACCCTAAGAATACTAAATATATATAAATTCTGTAATTCTTAAAATATATTTTATGTATGTAAAGATTATTGTTTGATAATCAATAAAAATACAAAAATTCATATAATTTTGAACCCCAAAAAGTCCGATTCAAGATAAGTATGGATATAAAAAAAAATGATCAATCATAAAATCTTTGAAGTTATAATAATACTGAAGAAATATGAAAGATACTGAAAGTACTGGAAGAAACTTAAAAAAAAAGAGACAAATTACACTGTGCAACAAAATTTGAGTTTGAAAAAGTTGATGAGCTCTCATTAGCAAAAATCGATAGTACATGGTCCCAAACGCATATATGTTGGAGCTTTTCCAAAACTTAGCTCTTGTTCACGAGTAATTATTTATTAAAAATTCTAAATGAAAAATCGTATAACTACCTTAATTTTCATCCAATTTTAAAAACGAAAAAAGGAAAATCGCTCTTTTAAATTGGGGAACCTTTTTTTGCTGAAAAATTTGCGGAAAGTTGCATTTTTTTTGCTATTTTTTGCAAAAATTTTTGTAAAGTTGCATTTTCGAGAAAAAGTCATTAGTTATTAATTTTTATTAAAATTTTTATTAAAGTTTATTTAAAATTATAAAGTTTATAAAATTTCATAATTCATAAAATTTTTTTTAAAGTCATTAATTAATATTATTCCCGAAAATGCAACTTTGCGAAAATTTTCACAAACTTTTAAAAATATGCGAAAATTTTTGCGAAAAATTGCGAATTTCCGCAAATTTTGCAGCAGAAATAGGTTCCCCAATGTAAAAGAGCGATTTTCCTTTTTTCGTTTTTAAAACCGAATGAAAATTGAGGGAGTTACACAATTTTAAATTTAGAATATTTAATAATTAATTACTCGTAAACGAGAGCTAACTTTTGAAAATGCTCCGTCATATATGCTTTTGGGGCCATGTACTATCGGTTTTTGCTAATGAGAGCTCATCAAATTTTTCAAACTTAAATTTTGTTGAACAGTGTTATCAAAAATTAAATGGTTTGAAAATCATTCAATTCTGTTTCCATGATTAGAATACGTAAATGAAAAATTAAATAACAAAAGCGAAAAATGTTGAACTTTAAACCCTAATAGTTTATAACCTGAAAATTCTGAATTTTGAGAAATCTCATAATCGTAATAATTATGATAAAATAGTCAAAGATCAATAAATTTCTAATAAATCCCGAAGGAAACAAATTTTTCCAATAAAGCCCCACCGACATTTTTTTCTGTTTATGCCTTTGGTTGGAAAAATACGTCAAACTTCATTTCCTTAGATATAAAAAATATTCAATAATGGTAGAATACACTAGTATGTACAGATGATGTACATCGTAATTTTTTATAAAAGGTAATAAACATAAGCAACTTAAATAATATACACCAAGTTCAATGCTCTGTTTGATTACTTATTTTTAAAATTTAAGAATTTTCCTCGTTCTCTCAAAGCCATTATCACGTTATTACGAACAAATAAACTTCCATGAAGTCATATAATTTATTCGAGATATTTAGAGATGAGGATCGAAAGTTTGAATAAATTAATTGAATGACATAATATCATTAATGATATTGGCTCTGAGAGAACGAAAAAAATTTTTTATTTTAAAACCAAATTCCTTTTCATTTATGGCCTACACACGGAGAGAAACTTTTGGTTACAGCAACCATTCATTCAGTAAATTATGGCCCCACCAAAGTTTTGGGTAGTACAACCAAAACTTTAGGTATAATAACCAAATAATTGGTAATTGCGATCTAAGTATCAATCATGAAAATTGTGCATTAATTGCTTTAACAAAAGTTTTGGTTGTATTACCCAAAACTTTAATGGGTCCATATTTTACTAAATTAATGATTGCTGTAACAAAACCATTTTTCTCAGGGCATAATAAATTACGGACACAACAACAATATTCCATAAATTATCGTCTCTTTTCTCAACAATTTCATCGAATAAGTTTTTACACCGCTCTTCCGTTCTACTGCCGCCAAAACGTTTGACGTTTAGAGCGACTTTCAAAGGGGCGCAAATTCGAGAACTTGAGCGAAAAGGAACGTTTCAGAAACCGCGAATAAAGCCGAGAGCAAAAGCTCACGTGTCCGTGTATTCTCCTTCACTCGAGCTTTCGCCCCCTTTTCTGTCTCTCTTTATATCTATCTCTCTCTTTCTCTCGCACGACAGATCGATACAGCGGAGTCTGCGTCTCCAAAGCTCTCTAAAACACCTGGATATTTGCCTACTGTGTCATACGGGTGCACTATCCGAAAGCTTTCACGTAACCCTATATCTTTATTACGAGAGTCAACTGTATGAGCAAGGAATTGCGAGAATCCAGATTGGGTTTGGCGGAGTCGATACAGGAAATTCAAAGATCATTTTACACTGAGAGAAATGGAGTCGTTTCAAAGCTCGCCTACGCTATTGTCTGAAACCACGAATCTGGACCATGGTTTGAAATGACGGGCTTGAAATTTTTCACATTTTTTGTGACTTTCGTTCTTTTATTGAATGTAAGGTGTAAGATAGCGTGAGTGTATTATGTAAAGATTTTCAAGTTGCAAGATTTAACATTATGTAAGTTACTTGTTGAATTTAGATTCCTCACGAAATTCTGGGACGATATTTCCTTTGCTATGTTTATGAAAATTCAAAATTGGCGGAGATATAAGCGATTAGAATTGTGAGCGTTGGACCAATGAGAGCGCAATTCATGCACCGGTATGGGCAGAGCATAGGTACGCTATCGTTGGTACAGCGCTTATAATTTCAATCGTTGATATCTCCGTCATTTTTGAGTTTTCACGAATATGGTAAAGGAAATATCGTCATAGAATTTTGCGAGGAATCTGAATTTGTCGTATGTTTTAGATATTTTGAACTATTTTGTTGAAATCGTGTTTTTCAGGCAGTAAGTGGGGAAAAAGTGGATGTCATGTCCATGACATTCTCAAAAAAGGATGCCTTACCCATTTTGAGTTACTGCTCATCATAATTACTATAAGAATGTATATGGAGTTAAATTGAATTCCAAATTAACTTTTGAGATTGATGTGTCATATTTTTTTTCAATTACCCAAAATTATATATTTTATTCTAGGTGTTGCCGTAATCTTTTTATCAAAAGTTTGTGAAATTATTTATAGTAAATCATTTTAATGTCTAAGAAGTAAAAATTGATTTTGACTTAATGATTGTCTTTTCACGTTGTGAGCAGGAAGTCGCAATCGGACAAATGAAGGAAGAGCATCAATTTAAAAAAATATACGCCAAAATCTATAAAAATACTAGAAACGAATGAAGATACTTGCTATATTTTATAAATACGAAAAAATACGAAAAAACTGAAATTATTTAAAAATTCTTACATCTTTAAAATCGATGTAGGCGAAAATTTATAAAAATATTTGAAATTTATAAAATTTTTAATCATAGAGCATTGAATTATAGAAATCGAAATGAGAAGTCATAAAAAGAACATAAAAATCTAGAAAATTGTTGAAATATTGAAAACATACGAAAAATACAAAATGTACTAAAAATCTATTCGATATAAAATAATATATCTACTAAAAAATCTTTTCAAATAATGTAAAACTTCAAAACTTGTATTTTTAGAGCATGGAATGCAATGAATCTATATAGAAAATTATGAAAATACTGTATAATTCTTGAAATTGCAGGAAAACTGAGGAAATAAAATAATATAAAAAATAAAAATAAAAAAAATGATAATAATAATAATAAAACACTGGAAATTTATTAAGATACTGTTTTTTCGAAAAATCATAAAAACAATAAAAATTCATTTTACTTTGAAATTTAAAGTATCAAATTCTAGAACTTCATACAACAATCTATAAAAAAATTCATGATGAACCAGCAAATTGGGCATGATTTTAAAAAAACTTAAAAATATAAGAAATACCACTAACACAAGAAAATTAAAAAAAAAATCTGTCCACAGGTATAATTTTTTTAAAAGTAAAATTAGTTAAAATCTATCAAACTTTAAATTTGAGGAATAAATATATCTAGCAATTCATTGTAAAACGGCAACATTTTTTAAATCACATGAATACGAAAAATATGAAAACTACTTTAATTACTTAAAATATATGAAAAAATGAATATCTATGTAGATACATTTATACGAAAATTCATCAAAATATTATAAGTCTATAAAAATCCATTGAAATATTATGAATCTGAAAGATACTATGTAGTAAAATTTAGAAAATTTCATAAAAATGTATTTAAAAATTTATGAGAAAATATGAGAAAAATCTAAAAAACTTGAAAAATTTTAAAAATAAAGTGATTTAGTTACTACTACTAAAAGTTATTCAAAATAAAGAATCTTTAGTAGGTTCATATTGAACAAAATTTTTAATCATCGAAAAAAAATTATATGTAAATAGACTTAATTTCCCTCTCACGGAAATTATTCAAATAAATATGCTTTGCACAAATACATTAATTATAATAACTACGTACTTCATACAGTTTATTTGTTAGAAAACAAAATTTTTATTTGATTTAACGAATAAACTATATGAAAATAAAAATTAATTATTTCAAAAGTATATAAACTGAAATGATAATAATTACTGGCAAGTCAGAAGTGAGATATTTGATTTTTTGAGAAAAGTATTGTATTTCGAAAAGTAAAAATTTGGGCGTCGGCAGTTGATGTTCAAGATGTTCTGATGTGAGAATAACTATTGTTTTTTACATTTAAATAAATATATTCCCATACATACCATTTTTTTCTTTAGAGTATTTTCACTAGCACAAAATACATGATTCTTGTGTTAAAATACCCAGTCATTAAGGCTACAAAAACTTGACTCACCCCAATGAAAAAAAATTGCCTAATATACGGACAAAGAAACATACATTGTATGAATGAAACATTTTTTTCCGTGCATGTTAAATTTATTTTCCACGTCCCTAGTCACTAGTACGTGATTTTAACCGAGTTTCTTTGCTACGTATTTCTACGAAATTTTCACCAAATGCATAATCCATGTCATAGTTTTATTTTTTCACATAAAATTCAAATTCAGCACCTCAAAAACCTGGAAGTACTCAATCTTCATAAAATAAAAAAGTTTTATCAAGTTCTGGCCAACTTTCCGAGTTTTCAGATCACTGTGCAATGATACGACGAAGCTTGCGGGTTAAAAACACGATCACAGAGTCGTTTTTAGCGACGACGAACTTCTGTGTTTTAAGTGGCAATATTCTTCTTTGTGTGGTAATAGGTTAACCATTGTCTTACGATGGTTATCGATAAGCAGAGCTCTCGTTAACTATTGATTTTATTTTTGCATCACATCAGTAACTTTTAACATTAGAGATAATTATATCATGTGTCCGAATTTTAAAGACAAAATTATAATTTTCCACTTTTTTTTGGGTTCTTCCAAAAAACTTAGAGCTTTTTGAGACTTAAAAATAAAAACTTTTGAGAATTCGTAAATTACTAAATAGGGTATACCAAGTCTATACCAAAGCTTTTAAGATACGCGGAGAAACTTTGTAATTGTGTTCCAAGTTTGGAAAATCGATATGGTTCCAAGTTTGGAAAATCGATATGGTTTTTAGAGCTAATAAAGTTTATGATCGTAAATATAGTAACATGTTTTTTTTATATCCTAACTACGGAAAATATGACTTTTTGCAATTATTTGACGTTTCGTATGCTAACAGAAAATTTCAGAATGTATTTCTTTTAAAAACTAGACTTTTTTTGTATGCTCATGCACATGCGAAAATAAACTACGTCACTGACTCGAAACCACATATACTTAAAATTTTCCTTTTTGTTTCACGATAAAAAAAGTTTTCATTGTATTTTGCTCAGAAGTAACCCATTATTTCCGGTATCACTGCACTTAAATGGAATGAAAATCATTTACTCAAGTTTGAGTGATTCAGAAAATCATCAATATTATCTCACCTGCATTTTGTTAAGCAATTTCAATGGATGTTTATTTGTAAAATGTTTCTTTAAGACTACTCAGCATTTTCTTTGAGAAAATAATGTAGTTGTCATAATAATAAAAATATTGTGTTATTGCTACTGTTATATTATATTGTTAACATTGTAAAATGATGTTGTTGTAAATTCAATGAAATATGTTGTAGAAACTTCAAGATTTATTGCATTTTATACCGAATTTTTGTTGTACTTTCTGCATTATCATACTGCGATTTCTGAGCAAAAAGATGAGCTGTTTTCACAACTTCACAAAATAGATATTTATGCTACAAGGGAGAAAAAGGATGATTCCAACGAGTGCAAAGTTTGGGCACGAGCGAAGCGAGTGCGCAATTGCACTCGTTCCTTTTTGTCTTGTGTAGCATACAATATTTTTTCCCATGCATGTGTAAAAGTGGCCATTTCATTTTTATAGAACGCAGGAACGAAATCCTCTTTTTGGAGTACTCTGAAGATAGCGAGAGTTATCAATAAAACCCTAGGGAAATATTCGTAAATCCCGGATGACAGGGAAGAAAGTTGCCTGATCCGTGATTAATGCATATTTCCCAGGGTTTTTGTTGATATTTCCCGCTGATTTCCTAGTACCCCAAAAAGAGGCTTTTGTTCCCGCATTCCATAGAAATAAAGTGGCCTTTTTTACAAGTGGCCTTTTTTACGTATGCATGGGAATAGATATTTATGCTACAAGGGAGAAAGAGAATGATTCTAACGAGTGCGAAGTTGGGCACGAGCGGCAGCGAGTGCCCAAATGCACGAGTTGGAATTATTCTCTTTCTCCCATGTAACATACAATATTTTTTCCCGTGCATGTACAAAAAAAAATGGCCTTTTTTTTGCGTGGAACGTGGGAGGAAAATACACTTTTTTGGGAAAACTACAACATGTAATTTTCGACGCGACTTGGTTACTGTTGTGACAATTTGAAAAAACAAACACAACAAACACAACAAACTTATGTACACAAGTTAT
>JAPYZL010011969.1:0-10936 GCA_030522825.1 Platygaster orseoliae
ACATGAACCGATAACCCGATATAATCCTCCAAAAACAACAAACAAAATATAACCCCGAAAACAGCTGGGACTAGCAGAAAGCTTCAAGCATGCATAAAGTTGCATTTTCATGCAGCGTTTTTGACGCCAGCGTCAAGCATGCTTCCTATGCAACAGACAAAGAAAAAAACATATTCTCTCTCTTTCTATTGCATTGTAAACACTTGACACTGGCGTCAAAAACGCTCCATGGAAATGTACTTTAAGGCTTAGCAGAAAGCTATGGACGTAGGTGACGTCAGCGCGATTGGTGGGAGGCACGGCCAACTGCCATATCGTGCCACAACAGTCTACATAGCCAAGCATAGGGCGATGCGGTCCTTATTCTAGTGTTCTTGCCTCGAGTCAACTCGTCAACTCAAATTTGTTTAGGACTGTTGGTAGTATTTATCTAAAACATATCGCCCCTACCTAAATATCGATATCATGATTTATCGGTGAATCAGTTATCGATGAAAAAATATCGATATTTGAATACCAAATATCGATATTATATCGCCCATCCCTACCTGCAGCAGTCACTCGCTCGCCGTATGTGTGTTAACTGTCAATGTGTGTATGTACCTACATCAGGGGGGTTAGTTTACGTTGTGCAAAAAAACGCGAAAAAAACAAATGCAGGGTTGCATTTGTTTTGCGAAAAAAACTGAAAAAAACAAATGATACGGCTGCACACGGCTGCATCAGCAGCCGTATCGCGGACGACATGTCGGCATTTAAGTCGTATGCCAACATGTGCCGACATATGCCGATGTCGGTGACGATCAAAATGACGGCGCGGAAATTCCTCAAAACGACGTCGGCATATGAGTCGGTTTTCATATCGTCATGGTTGGTAGGGAGATTATCCAAACTGAACACAGTGATTTTATAGAAACATGGTAAATTTACTAGCAGGCTGCAACTTTATAGAACTCAGTGCGGCGATTTTACCATCGGTTAGTAAAAATTTACAGTCGAGGTGGTAAAATTACTGTGCTAAGCATAGTAAAATTACAAACAATATTGATGTTAGAATATTTGAGCGTTCAAATTTGAAAATTCAAATGAAGAACATCTCTTGGTAAGGTAGGAGTTGTTACTTATGTTTATAAAAACTCCTACTTTACCAACAGATCGACATGATTCTCTAAAGAATGAAAATCCAATATGGCGGTGACTGGCGGATTCGGGAAAAATAAAAGATAAACTGAAATAAACAATGCAAATTGTCACATTCAGTTATACTGCCAGTGACTGCCAGATTCTGCATTTGACTTTCACTGCTGTTTTCGCACGTTTTGTTTTTTGAAAGTGAAATGACAACGGCCCGTAAAAAAATGAGGAGCTCGTGAGGCGATAAAGCATGCGGGAAAGCAAGTCCTGACTCGCGGCGGCGGAGGAGGAAAAAAAATGTTGTTTAGCCGAGAATTGGTCCTTTTGATAGCGCTTTGGAATGCTGTCGTTGTGGAATCGACGCGAATCACGGGCACTTTCGACACCCGCGATTTCTTTCATTTCGTCGTCAAGTTCGGTTTTCAAAAAACGGACTTGCACCGACAGAAGGACACGTACGGATACATATTCGGCAACGTGACGTCGAGATCGCGGATTGACCAGCCGGTCACTCTTGCCGTCCTTAATCGCCGAGCATTTTTGCAATACTATGGAAATCACACCCTCAAAAACAAGCATCTCGCATGCAAGCTCATGTTCAATACCATCGCCAGCAACTCCTACGACTCCAAATGTAACGAGGATGGACCGCAGGATTTTTTGAGGTACTATCTTTATATGTTATTTAAATATTGAGTTTAGTATTTATTTATATTTTTACTACAGGTTTATGTTCATAAAGTTTACAACGTTGACAAATCACACGTAAATTTTTTTCAGAGATTTACCAAAAATAATGTGAAACCTTGAAAAAACAAATTCAACGATGCCCCTTACAAGGACATTTTTAAAAATTCTGAAATTTGGAATTCTAAAGTTAAAAATGCTGATTCAAATGCTGAAATTTGTATTCTGAATTCAAAAATTTTGATTCGAATTCTGAAATTTGAATAATTCAAAAAATCTTCAAATTCGAAATTTGAATTCTAGATTCAAAAACTCTGATTAAATTTAAATTCGCAAATTCACTGAAAAAAATTCAAGAATTCACCGAAAGAAAAAACAAATTGAAAGAATTCACTATGAAACTTCACTGAATTATGAAAATTCTGATTCATATTTTTAAATTCGAATTATGAATTCAAGAAGTCACTGAATTTAGTGAAAAAAGTCAAGAATTTAAAAATTCTGAGAATTCTGATTCAAATTCTGAAATTTGAATCTAAATTCAGAAATCTGAGTCAAATTCTGAAATTTGAATTCTAAATTCTAAAATTCTGATTTAAATTCTAAATTTCATTTCATTTATTCATATAAATTTATTAATGAATTTATTTATTTATTCGAATATATTTATTCATATAAATTCAAAAATTCACTGAAAAAAATTCAAGAATTCACTTAAAGAGAGAACAAATTGAAAAAATTCACTATGAAACTTCACTGAATACTGAAAATTCTGATTTATATTCTTAAATTTGAATTATCAATTCAAGAATTCACTGAATCCAGTAAAAAAATCTGAGAATTCTAATTCGAATTCTGGAATTTGAAATTCTAAGGTTAAAAATGCTGATTGAAATTCTGAAATTTGAATTCTGAATTCAAAAGTTTTGATTCAAATTCTGCAATTTAAATTCCAAATTCGAAAACTCTCCTTCAAATTCTAAAATTTGAATTCTAGATTAAAAAACTCTGATTTAATTTCTAAATTCGAAAATTTACTGAAAAAAATTCAAGAATTCACTGAAAGAAAAAACAAATTGAAAGAATTCACTATAAAACTTCACTGAATTCTGAAAATTCTGATTCACATTCTTAGATTTGAATTGTTACTTCAAGAATTCACTGAATCCAGTAAAAAATTCTGAGAATTCTGATTTAAATTCTGAAATTTGAAATTCTAAAGTTAAAAATGCTCATTCAAATTCTGTAATTTGTATTCTGAATTCAAAAATTTGGATTCAAATTCTGTAATTTGTATTCTGAATTCAAAAATTTGGATTCAAATTCTGAAATTTGAATTCTAAATTCATAAAATCTTCTTCAAGTTCTGAAATTTGAATTTTAGATTCAAAAATTTTTATTTAAATTCTAAATTCGAAAATTCACTGAAAAAAATTCAAGAATTCACTGAAAGAAAGAACAAATTGAAAAAGGTCACTAGGAAACTTCATTGAATTCTGAAAATTCTGATTCATATTCTTAAATTTGAATTATTAATTCAAGAATTCACTAAATCCAGTAAAAAAATTGAAGAATTTTAAAATTCTCAGAATTCTGAGAATATTGATTCAAATACTGAAATTTGGAATTCTAAAGTTAAAAATGCTGATTTAAATTCTAAATTCGAAAACTCTCATTCAAATTCTGAAATTTGAATTCTAGATTCAAAAATTCTGATTTAAATTCTAAATTCGAAAATTCACTGAAAAAAATTCAAGAATTCACCGAAAGAAAGAACAAATTGAAGGAGTTCACTATGAAACTTCACTGAATTCTGAAAATTGTGATTCATATTCTTTAATTTGAATTATGAATTCAAGAAGTTACTGAATTTAGTGAAAAAATTCAAGAATTTCAAAATTCTGAGAATTCCGATTTGAATTCTGGTTCTAATTTTTAATCAATAATTCAATCTCAGAAAAATGAATTCGTGTGATTTTTCAACGTCGTAAACTTTATCAACATATAGGATTTTTATCTTTTAGTCAAGATTTTTCTTTCCATTGATCTGTTAGCCATGATATCTTATGATCTGCTAATAACGAAGCATATGTTTGTGTGCAGTACAATGTTATCCATGACATGACATGATACCATATGATGACATTATGAAATCATAAATGTTTACTAGGGTGCAACAAAAACAGTATGTACTTGTCTGTTGCAGGAAAGTTCCTTGCCCAAGGGGTGGTCTCTGCCCAGACGAAGACCAACCATCGAACGTAGTGAAGAATCACCAGTTCACTTATGCGATCGACAACAAATGGCAGCCCAAGTTCTGGTATGTGAGCTTTGTGTCGTGCTTCAGGAACTACACGACGTGCGAGTGGGAGCATTATGCAGGACTAGTAGAGCTGGATTACGATATTTGGCTGGTCAACGGCAACCCCAACAGCAGCTCCCTCCAACTGCTGACGTACCAGTTTCCCTACGACCGACACAACACCGCGGAGCTCTACCTCCTCGTTTTTGTGTGTTATGTCATACTGGTGCCCCTGCAGCTCTACGCGGTGCGCATGCAGAGGCATCCCGTCACGAGGCTCTTCACCGCAAGCCTTTTCCTAGAGTTGATCGCGCTTTGCTTCATCCTCATTCACGTCCTCAAGTTTGCCTTGGACGGCGTTGGCTACAAGAAGCTCCAAGTCGCGGGCGACATTTTTGATATTCTTTCAAGGGTCAGTTGAACACTGTTTTTTTTTATGTTTGACTTTGCTTGACTAATCCTATGATTTGTCTAATTACAGACGTCGTTCATGTTACTTTTACTGTTACTTGCCAAAGGATGGGCGGTTACAAGGATCGAGTTAACATGGAAGCCTTTGGTTTTCGCAATATGGCTTTGTTACGGGATTGTACATATAATGCTGTATATTTGGAATATGGTAATAATTTTTAGAAATCTTTTTCATTTGTAAGAACAGTATTCAAGTTCTAGTAGCAGTTATAACGATGAATGGATTTTCGTAGAATTGATGAAAATGTGACTGTTTTTTAGACTGAAGTGGACATAATAGAGGACATTGACGAGTACCAAACATGGCCAGGATGGTTCATACTTTTATTCCGTAGTATTATAATGATATGGTTTTTATACGAACTGCGAAACACAATGGCTTACGAGCACAATACTCAGAAATTGAACTTCCTCCTACACTTTGGCGCGTCTTCCTTAGTCTGGTTTATTTATCTTCCCATCATAGCATTAATAGCACTTAAAGTCAGCGCACTCTGGAGGTTTAAACTTTTACTAGGTACGTTCATTTTTTTTACTTTTTTTATTATTCACTCCATCATGAATTTTTTAATGTCAAGTTAATATATAATAATGGATGTGATTTGAATTACAAATGTTGATTTCAGGAATAACGTACTCGGCGGATTGTTTCGCTTATTGCGTGATGGCCCATTTGCTGTGGCCAACGCGGAGCGAGCAATATTTTCTGCTGGCGCAAGGGGCCGACCACGGCGACGAGCTCGACGAATTCAACGAGGCTCCACACGTTCTCAATAATTACGTCGAGCCCCCAGAAACCGGAAAAGTTATCATTGTTTAGCTATGTCCAAAAACGCCATTTTTTTACAAGATTGTTGGTATTTTATTGAAGGGTATATACAAATTTCATATCGAACAAATAAAATCGTTTCACAAAAATCAGTATTTATCCTTTTTTTTTCAATGAAAATTGTAGCAGAAAAATGAATAGTTGTTAAGAATAAAAGTACGATTAAACTAAGTAAATTTGACTATTCAACTGAGTCAGAAATAATTCACTGAAATTTAATTGAAAAATTTATGTCACTCTAAGTATCTTTCATTTTTGAAGTTTTAATACAACTCGAAAATTTTTCTGTTTTTTTTTTTTTTTTTCAATGAATTTTTGATAAAATTTCTGAAGAATTCAGTGAATTATCGAGTCTAAGCGTTCTTAGAGATTTTTATCTCAAGGGAAGTGAAAATATCTTGAATATGAAAAATATATTTAAAAAATACATGAATTTTTCATTTCATATGCAAGCAAATGTATGATCATGAAATGGCTACAATTGTAAATCATGAAATGATTTACAATGATTTGATGAAATGATTTCATGATTTGAAATCATGAAATGATTTACAAATGTAAATCATGAAATGGCTACAATTTCATGTTATTTTTATTGTATTTCAAAGAAAATTTGTATAAAAAAGATGAAAATTTCACAAACACATTTGAATTTTCATATTCTATTGTATCAAATTTTCATGAAAAAACTGTATATAAAATACGATTAAATTACGTAAATTTCACCTTTCAACTTAATCAGAGATAATTCACTGAAATTTAATTGAAAAATTTATGTCACTTTAAGTATCTTTCATTTTTGAAGTATTAATACAGGTCGAAAATTTTTCTGTTTTTTCAATGAATTTTTGACAAAATTTCTGAAGAATTCAGTGATTTATCATGAAATTTTCATTTTGAAGGAAAAAAAACCTTAAACATGGAAAATATATTACAAAAATAAATGAATTTTTCTTTTTCTATCTCAGAAGAATGTAATGAAAAAATGGCTGTAATTTTTGTAAAAAAGATGAAAATTTCACAAATATATTTAAATTTTTATATCCTATTCAATTTTCATGAAAAAACTGGATATAAAATACAATTAAATTACGTAAATTTCACCATTCAACTAAATCAGTACTAATTCATTGATATTTAATTAAAAAATTTATGCTACTTTCAGTATCTTTTGTATTTTTCCAGTGAGTTTCTCACAACATTTTCAATGAATTCAGTAAAATATCAACATCCGTAATTTTTCAATTCCTTCAAGTATTTGTCATCGGTTCCGTGTGAATACTCGTATCAATTATCGATTGTGATACATTTATTTCCGCCCTTTTTATTGCAGGCACGATTCCCATAAAATTCTGGAAAATCTGTGTCGCAAGTTTTACGAAAGTTCAAAACAATGGATGAAAACTATCATGTTTCAAAGTTGTAAATAATGTTCGTTTGGCAGGATTTCACGGAATTTGATGAGGATCATACGCATATAATACAGGGGCCACTGCAAACGATTGCAGATTACTCAGATTTTTGTACATTTTATTAAGAAAAAATAACGGAGATATTTTCGAAGCGTTAATATTGTTTTTAAAAAACACTCAGGTATGTAGCCAGGAAATTTTTTAATTCTTGGCAAATCCCTTTTCTGGCTACAAGTCTGACAATGTTTTCTATCGCAGTGATTTCCATTCGGAGAAATTAACATTATTACTATTATTTGATACTATTAATATTAATAATATATATATTATTAATATTAATTGAATTAAGAAAACAAAATGTGATGTAAGTTTGCCAAACGCTGGATTCCATGCGTCTTGAGAATCAAGTTTTTTTTTTCACTGCACTTGGATCGTTGATATTTCATTATTTTATTCTATCATTGTAATATATTAAAAATGAAACGGATTTTTCATTTTCTTCAAAACATTATATTTTCATTCGACTTGAAAGGTTTATCAATCAAAAAAAGTTTGGAAATTCTATGAAATTCAACGTTTCTCAAATTTTCAGCTAAAATATGTGGTACTTTCAGAGCTTTTAAAATAAATGAAAATTCAACGCCAAATACACCAAAAATTCGAAAAACCAACATGTAGAAGTGAAACAATGAAAATTAAAGTGCATCCAAAAATTGTGCAAATTTTTGAATTTCGATTATAAAAAGAACGTATTATTTTTAAATTGTCGAGAATCGTGCTGGTTTCGTTTTTTTTTTTTTTTTGGTTACTTAAAAATAAAATTTCTAAAAAAGTAAATTTTGTTGTTTATACGGAAAAAATAACGTGTAATAACGATTGCCAAAAACGAATTTTAACTAGAAATATCGTGGATTTCAATTTTCAGTATTTGCTTGATGAATGTTTATAGTTTCATACTCTGCTCAATTAGCTACACGATTTGTGTAGTGTACGTGTATAAAAGATATGTTTGCAATAATTAATTTGAGGAAATATGCCAGACTGGTTTATGAAATTAAGTTTTTAAATTTCTTAATTTTTCGACGTTTATCACGATTGTTTCGAATGTAGAGCATATTTTTGTATGAAGTTCATTCATTAATAGGTTAATTTTTTTTAATTTAATGTTATTTTAGTGCGTAGGCGTAGAATTTACTGGAAAATAATAATGTATGAAAAAGATATGAAAATCGTCAAGAACCAATCACGAATGTAAACGATATTTCTATAGCAATTACAATTGTACACTGCGTATAATAAAATCTGTTTTCATAATTTTGTTTTTTCATTTTTCAACTGCAAAGATGAATATTATAATTTTTCAAGTTCGGAAAATTCGCAGTTATATTACAATAAAAAACTTACAAAAATTTTAAATGTTTAGTTTTAGAAAATGCTGATATATTGTGTAGATTTTCTGGAAAATTCAGAAAATCACCTACAGAAATAGTAAGTTATTCTTAAAATTTTCAAAAGTCAAGTATTTGTTATCGTTTTAATTAGTCGATGATTTCGAAAATTTAAATAAAGGTCTTGAAATCCCGAAAATGTTGAAGAATTAAAAAAGATTGAAAATTTTAAAAAGTATCAATAAATCTGAAAAATTCGGAAAATGGGAATTAATGTTACAGATTGTAAAAATACAGGAATCGAAAATATTATTGAAAAATTTTAAAACAAAATAGATGTTATTGCCAAGGGTTCAGTTGTAATTTTGAAAATTGGCAATGATTTTTGAATATTCAAAAAATATTATGATTTCAGCGAATTTTGTAGATAGTAAAGATTTTGTAAAACTAAAGAAAAAAAAATTTTTTTAACTATAACTGACTTTAACTATAGCATACAAGAAAAAAATATGTGTCACACATTAATAAAAATAATTCTGTAGAATTTGGAATTTCAGAGTGGTTTAAAAAATGACCTTGAAAACAGTCGATTTGTTTACAACAATTGTAAGAAAAACGAGCGATATGCCAAAAAATAATTTTTCTTTAAACTCAAATGACAATGAGAATCAAACCTAAAAAAATGTTATTTTGGAAATGGTCAATAATTCTTAGATATTCAAAAAATATTATGATTTCAGCAAATTTTCTTAAATTTTGTAGATAGTAAAGATTTTGTAAAACTACAGAATCGTCATAAAAATGAGTGATATTAAATATTCACGTAAATTCTTTATTTCCAGTGACAATGACAAAAACTGAACAAGATAAAAACGATGAATCTTTAAAATTTATGCTACAATATAAAAGTCATGATAACACGAAAATCATGATTACACCATGCTATATAAAAGTCACAAGAGTCTTAAATGGGAAGTGTACATGTCTACAAGGTCTTTGGGTGCTGGACCTATGCCCACTACTGTAACTGTCGCGGGCTGTAATTGCGTTTTCCCGGCATCCCTGATAACGGCAGTGACTAGACCCGCCTTTTGGGTTTTCCTGGCTAAATCCAAAAGCGCCTCTTCGTCTGAAATCCTCAGCACGATTTTTGGCTGTCCCAACCTCATCCAGGCGTCCAACACCAAACGCTTCGTCTTGTCCTTGGACGCCTGACGGTAACACTCCAAAGCAGCGTGAGCACACTGCGCCCCCGTTTTTCCTTTTCCCATTGCAATGTCCGCCCTCACGATCAGCACCATTTTGTGCCCTTCCGCTTTTATTACAGTTTTCGCAGTGTAAAATATACTCTTGATCACTTCCATAATTATCATCCCTATTGTTTCGAGTACTTTTCCTCCTGCTCCTTCGAGTACTTTGCCATGCACGTTTTGAATTCCGTTACTTCTTTTTGACACTTTCTCCAGTCTCGGGTTTCTGCGACGCAATCCTGAATTGAACGAAAAATTCTAATTTTTCATTATCTATTATGTGCTATTTGGAAATTGTAAAAATGTAATCATTTATTTAATACCACGTAATTTAGTATATTAATAATAATAAGTATAATAAAATATATTACTTATAAATATATACAGGGTGTACCAAAATCCCTGTACCAAAAAGAAATCCAATATTCGTTTTTGAATTTTAAGTTGAAAAGTCCTTTGCCATTTTTCGAAATTTTCAAAAATGACAGAGTTATTCAAGTTTGAAATTTAAACAATAAATGTACTTTTTCGACAAGTGGGGATAAAAACCACCGACTAAACTTTACCCAAATTTTCTTCATATTTTTCCAAGTCGAAAAGTTCTTTGCCACTTTTCACAAAACTCATAACCAAAAAAGATATTCAAGTTTGAAATCTGAGAAATATGATTGGTTGAAACTTCTAACTCGAATATCTTTTTTGATTTTGAGTTTTGCGAAAAGTCGCAAAGGATTTTTTGATTATGAAAAATATTAATAAAAATTGAGTAAATTTTGGTGCGTTTTTTTATCCCCACTCCTCGTAAGAGCGCGTTTATTGTTTAAATTTCAAACTTGAATAACTTTTTTGATTTTGAGTTTTGTAAAAAGTGGCAAAGGACTTTTCTTCGACTTGAAATTCAAAAAGGAATATTGGATTTTTTTGGTACGGGATTTTGGTACACTCTGTATATTATTAACAAGGAAATTATTATGAAATGGAAATGAAAATCATAGTGAAAGCAAAAAAAATTCTAACGTTTCATGAGAATAAGAAAAATTTTTTTAAATGTGTTTATTTATTATTTTTATTATGATTTATGATTATTATTTTTTGTGTTATTTTTAATTTATTATTATTTTTATATTTAAAATTATAAAGTTTATTATTTGCATATATAATTTTTTTCACCCATATATTTATAGACGTACATCATATTTTTACACATAATTATTTATTATTATTTTTATACAAAATTTGAAACAAAAAAATAAAATGAAATTTCATATTTTTTGAATCTGTAAAATAATGAAAATGATACTAATTTGGATACTAGTTTTTGTACTATACTTATATAATATAATACTAATACTTAGTATTTGGATACTAAATTAGATACTAATTTGGAAAATTGATTCAAACTAGTGAATAATAGAGAAAAGTATTATTATTATTATTATTATTATTATTGTTATTGTTATTGT
>JAPYZL010012027.1:0-22192 GCA_030522825.1 Platygaster orseoliae
GTTCCTGCGTTCCATAAAAATGAAGTGGCCACTTTTACACATGCATGGGAAAAAATATTGTATGCTACACGAGATAAAAAGGATGATTCCAACGAGTGCTAAGTTTGAGCACGAGCGAAGCGAGTGCGCAATTGCACTCGTTGGAATCATCCTTTTTGTCTCGTGTAGCATAAATATCTATTTCATTACTCGGGGATTTTCTTGCCCTAACATACATAGATGAATTCATCTTATAGGACGAACAAAAAAAGTGTTACGTACTGCTTCCATTTTCTTGACATCGCTCTCGAACTTTTTATGCTCCTTTGCCCGTTTCGTAGTGTTTTTGTTGATTTCTTTGAGTCTTTTGTCGACATTTTCCTTGTGCCTTTTGCCATTCTCGTGAAATTCGATGCTGGGTCGGTTATCGGCAATCCAACATTTGCAAAAATCGCAAAATTTTCGGCCCAACGATTTCCAATATTCTGTCCTGTAATCATAAAAATAAAAATATTCGGGTCATTCAATTGATTTTCGGTGAATGAATTCATGATCATCAAAAGCATATGTGAAAAAATTGATAATAAAAGATTGAAAGTTTTGAGATTTTTTTTTTCATTTTCTTTTTAGGTTTTCCAAATGAAAACGTCAATGGATTTTCAATGATTCAATGGAATTTTCAAGTATGGGATAAATTCTTTTGCATTTGCAAGTAATTTGATTTTCGCAAATTGTAATTTAATTAAGTTAATTTTTTCAAATTAAAATTCACAATTTGTCTAATTATACTTTAGCTTTTGGGATTTAAATGATGTTCCCAGTGGCATACCTAGGATAATGAACGTCTGGGGCAAAGAATGATTTGCCACCCCCCCCCTCCCCAGCACCCCTTGTCTTACACGTTCTTTATACAAACAAACTCTGTAGCCGAATTTCCGTATAACAATTTCTCAAATTATTCAGAAGAGGAAATGCGACGATCTCTGATTAAAGTTTTGGAATTCGATCGGCGAATAAAGGAAACTTTATTCGTTAATAAAAACAATTAATTTTTTGTTTATTTATATTAATTATTATTTATATTAATTATAATTAATAATTTTGTAAAAATTGAATTTCGTTGTACAGATCATGAAAAGGGCCCAATTAATGGCCGAAAGCTCGAGAATTTTTATATTCAAATAAAGATTTAAAAACGAATTGATCGGACTCATCATTTACATGGATTAATAAAACAATTAACTTGTCAAAAATTTTATTTAGATATACCCAAAAGAAATATAATTGCATTTCTAACTAGAAATCTTGTTGGATTCCTAAATGGACTATCCAATTGGCTCGCTCAATTGGAAAACTGACCATTTCTCCAACTGGAAATCTAATTGAATTTTTCAGTAGAGGATGCTAAAATAAATATTTATTGTCACATTTAAATGAACATATATATATACTTAAACTTCGACCCTTTCGA
This sequence comes from Platygaster orseoliae, assembly GCA_030522825.1. Lineage (NCBI taxonomy): Eukaryota > Metazoa > Arthropoda > Insecta > Hymenoptera > Platygastridae > Platygaster > Platygaster orseoliae. Next base: position 1,451 of record JAPYZL010012027.1, read on the forward strand.
TACTTAAGTTAACACTCTCCCTCCTCCGCTTCTCATGAAAAATTTCATTTTAATATCCTACTATACTTTTATACATATTGTCAGCCGTAAAAACTATAATTTTGAGCTTTTAGGGATACTTTTTCAAATCATTGACAATTTTTTAGTCGGTCTAAATAACTATGTTTTATAAATTCAATACTGATTTTTTATTACAAAAAAAGCCCTCAATACGTATTAGCCATCATAATCAGAAACTTCATTCTTTCATAGAGAAAAAAAAAATTATAAATTTTCACACCCTGACCCCCCCCCCGTCCAATGGCAAATCAGCATACGAAAAAAAAACCGGAACCAAATTTGACTTTGTGAAAGTTTAATGAAAAAAGGTTTATCATGCAATTGAAAAAAACAAGATTAATTCGTGATTTTTTTAAAACTGAGTTTGTGTACGAACTTTTTTGAGAGAGAAAGGAAAGTTTTTTGAACAGTTTTGTAATGTTGATATAAGAAACGTCAGGGACAAGCTTTTTAGAGGATTTCCGCGAGGTCTGATGGAGCGCAAACCGCCGGTATTTAAGTTTGAATTAGTTGGCAATTAGTTGTGGCCTCCAGCAATGTTATACTTAACTTTTTTCTCTCGCGCCACTCTTTCACTACCGCGTCGACCCTCTTTTTGTTCTCAACTATAATTTAAGTCGCAGCAGCTACTCCAATTATTCAAATCGTATCAATAAATACAAGAATAAGTAACATTTCATTCGGGACACACTCATTGCGCCGAATTTTCAAAACACTGAACTAATCATTAGTCGGAATTACGAAATTCCGAAAAAAAAGACCGAAGAAAAAATGCTCCAAATCTCCATTGCACTGAAACTTTGTTCCTCCAAAATTTTAAATAACCGTGATCCCATTTCAACAAATATTTATACGACCGATCGGTAAACGCGCCGAAAATTCGATTCACTGAAAATTAATAATCCCGATTCAACGAAATCCGGGATTGTCGTTTCTCCGAGAATTTCATTTTCCGAATTTTCGATACACCGAAAACATAAATGACCGATTCTGATTTTCTCCAATTCTCCAATCCACTTTTTATTCATTTCACCGAACCGTCATTTAACAGAATTCACATTTGCCGATTGTGCAAGTGTCCGATTCATCACAGTTCCGATTAATTAAAAATCCGAAGTATCAAAACAATGAAACTTCAATACTTCGGATTCTTATAACAGCGAAAATTCACGTTACGGACTAAACATAACTACGAGCGTTCATTGTATCGATTTTTAAAAACCTCGATCCGCCGCTCCCCATATTCATCACGTTCCAGATTCACCAACACTCCGCCGCCTCGAAGTACCGAAAGCTCAAAACACCAAACCTTCAAGTTTCCGAATACCTATTGGTCAGCCGCGTATGCACATTAAGTAGAAGATCGGGGTAGGGAGGCCAATAGGGACCCATTGGCAATTTCAATTGGTCGGGGTATTGACTAAACTAACTGGATTTTTTCAGCTGGGTACTGATAGTTAACAGAAAGGATTTTTTACTGCTATTTCCCATATCTAGTGCTATTCATTTTATTCTTTATCGTACAAGGTGTCCGGAAGTCACCATATCAACTAAAAACCATCGATTCCTTATAACATTTTAAGACGATTTTTCCTTTGCCATTTTTCATAAAACTTGAAATCAAAAGATATTTGAGTTTGAAATTTAAACAATAAACGCCCTCTTACGAGAAGTGGAGATAGAAACCACGGGCGAAAATATACAGGAAAATTTTCTCCATATTTTTCTAAGTCGAGAAGTCCTTCGCCACTATTTTCACAAAACTCGAAATCAAAAAAGATGTTAGAGTTGAAAGTTTTAACTAATCAGATGTCGAACTCAAAGATCTTTTTTCGATTTTGAGTTTTTTGAAAAACTGCAAATGGCTTTTCTACTAAGAAATATATGCAGAAAATTTTGGTTATTTTGGTCCATGGTTCTTACCCCCACTCCTTGTAAGAGCGCTTTTATTGGTTTAATTTCAAAATTGAATATCTTTTTAAATTTCGAGTTTTATGGATAATGGCAAAGAAAAAATTGTCTAAGAATTTCATGAGAAATTCATTGTTTTCACTTAATACAGTGACTTCCAGATACCCTGTATATCTTAAATCTTATATCTATATCATTTTTTAGACGTTTGTGAACATTTGACTAAAGTTTTCTAGACCAATCCATCAAAATTTTGGAAAAATTACACAGTGTCACGTGGAAAAAAATGTATCCACGAAACCTATGCAGAATTGGTTCACCGTCTGAATGATATCCCTAAAGGTTTTTGCCGTGTCAGATTGCGTTTTCGAAGAATTTAATAAATAAATATTTGATTAACAATGCGTCATAAACAATTTTTAAGATTGGTTTTTTTTCGTACGAAAAACAATTTCATATTATTTCAGACTGACTTAAGGTATATCATTCAGGGGGTCATGACTGACCATTCTGCATATGTTTCGTGAATACATTTTTCAAAAATGTCTTTTAGTCACACAGTGTTATCGTCCCCATTATATAAGCAGAAACCACTTTTGTGACATTTACGCTCTACATTTTTCCAAATTGACAAGCTCACACAACCTTGAAATTAACGAGAATCAAGTTCTGTCTCAATTTTCGCCAGTAAGTTGCTATAATTATATGCAGACAAATTTAGGATACTTCGAATATATCTGACATTCTGCTAAAGTCTGATTCCAGGAATTCTTAATTCCGTGAAAATTTTTTCGTTTAGACATGTTTTCAGGTAAATTTGTATTTGAAGTCAATCACAATGAAAAGATTGTGGTCTTATTTATACGACATTAACGAGTCTTACGAAAAGATGGTGTGAACCACTTAAAAGAACATATTATGCTTCACTTCGCGGAATCGACAAAACCTTTTGTTTGAATACGGAGCCGGGGTAATTTGAAACAGATTGAGAGCGCGATGTGAAAGCCAAGAGGAGTCTATTTCCGGCCGCTGTTTTGGCGTTTACGTTACGCTGCGACGCGTTTCCTGCGTTGCAAGCGAAAGAAGTAAGCAATAAATAAAATCTAACAAATTGAAAGGAACATTATTTATGTTCTACTCTTGGGTGTAAAATTATTTATTAATACTCGTTTTTCCGAACTGAATTAGCGTATCGAAAATTTTGATGCTTTTAATTGGCATGAGAACATGCAAAAATTATAAACTTGAGACGTATTGAGTTACTTGGAGAGGCTACTGACATTTCGAATAAGCTACGATTTCGGGGAATATTAGGGAATGGCGGTTTTTGGAAACTTGGACTCCCACTTTGATAGAGGAAGGCTTTACAGTGGGGACCAGTCTATATAAACGGTCTCTATCGGGAAGTGCTCGCTTTTTCTTTAGGATTTTGGAAAGAGTGACTCTTGAGAAATCGAGACACATAATTTTGGCCAACACGACAGAATATACGCGAGTAATATCCTTGTTTTCGGAAAGCACGTTGTTTGAATAAAATGACGTTGTGATCTAAAATTGGTATATTATGAACAGAAAATAGACTGACGGACGGGATAAATAACTATTTCTGTATTGATTGGAAGAATTCATTCTGAAAAAGATGGGGTTCGATTTTTCTTTGTTGAATTACTAGATTTGAAGGGAGATCTGTGGTTTTTCTTTTGTACAATCGTGGGATGATTATTGATTAATAAAGTACAGGATATCATTGGGGAACACTGTTTTATCATTGCAAAGGACCTTAAACTTCCAAGTCCCTCAATAAATGGCAGTATTATATTTAGAAACCGGGATTTATTACATTAATATAATATATTGGACATTAAAACATCTTGGAACGTAACAAACTTGGAGGTTGAAAAAATAAGAGATCTACGTTACAAAATAAAAGCTATGAACGTTAACATGGAAAATTTTCTAAATTAATGAAAATAAACCAAAATAGAAAAAAAATCTCAACATTCGTCACTGAAACATAAAGTCATTTGCTTTGAAGGACTATCATTCAAGGACTGCGAAACCTGTTGGCGTCAAAATTCACGGCGCAAACAGAAAAGTCGAGCTCTGGCACTCGAAAAGGCATGTAAATCTACTTTTCGATCATTTGGAAATCTCTGATGCTCAACGATCGATCGGACAGTCATTGTACGTCCCGAACACAGAGAATGCTCTCGAGCGGAAGCTCCACTTTATCAATGTTGTTTCTAGCGTGACCCTTTTTCCTATCTTTTGTTGAAGTAAAAAAAGTTTATCATTTTACCTCGCGCGATTTTTGATTGGTTTTTATCTTGAGGAAACTGATTTGGTACCGTTGAATTGAAAAAATTTGGGCACAAATAGGATTTGTGATACGCATTTTGAAGAATGCCGGAGGAATAAAGCGTCAACAGGGATATACAACCAGTAATTATCATTACTTCTAGACAAGTAATACTAATTTTATATTTAGCAATGTGTAAAATATTTTTTTCCTATGCATGCGTAAAAATGGCCACTTTATTTGCATGAAACGCAAGAACAAAATCCCTTTTTTGGGGTACTTGCAAATTAGCGGGAAAAATCATTGTTCCCCTTGTGAAATATTCATTTCTTACAGATCGAGGGGAATTATTTCCTTTGATCCGTGAGAAATGAATATTTCTCTAGGCAACAATGGTTCCTCCCGAACTTCGCCTTTTCATTTTCATCAAGAATTTACCCGTTAGGTTGATTAATGGTTAGGTATATAAGTTTGTAACCGAAAGACTGTAAGTTCAACTCCTGGTTAGGTCAATTTGCTAGATATCAGCTTAGCATTTTCGAATAACATAGATTAATCTACTACAGGAAGTACACATATTCAATCAAAAAATTTTTTTATATCTTAATATTTTTTTTGTTAAAAAATATAATATCGCACCACACGTGATCTAATATTCTCGCTTTTTCTCCCGCTGATAGAAATCAACAATATTAAACACTGGAGGGTGAAGGAGGCCTTAAAGAGGTCCAAACTCGGACTCACGTGGACCTCCATTGCTGCAAAACAGGCAATAACTGCAGTATTGAAGACCGTAAGGAGGTTCAGTCTGAATGCGATGTGTATGCATCTGAGCTTCCTTTTCAGCCTCCTTTAAAAAAACGCTCGAGGCTAAAATAAAGTCCGGAGACTTCGACTCGGGAAGAATTTTAAATCAACTCGAAAAAATACGTGCCCAGAACATAAAATTGAAATGTCTTTGAAATATCATAATAAGCGTTCATTCTAAAGATATTTTTCGACATTCAACCGTATAATGTAATGAAAAGTTTTAAAGAGTTTTTTAAAGTTGCACGGAAATAAAAATGGACCTTTTAAAGGATGAACATTTTCTTCTTTAGAAGCTGGTAGTTTCTACATCTTTTAAAAGAATGTATTTTGCGGGTTATATCTATGAAATCATCTTTCAAAAGAAGGAAATGTATTCACGAGATAAAAGGAAAGCTCTCATCCTTTAGCCGCGTGAGCTTCACTGTCCGAAAGAACGTAATTCAACCTTTAAACAGTCGGAACGAGCTCGACGTCGAAACCCATAAGTTTGACTGGTTTAAACAATGAATTTCGTATGTTGAGGCCAGAGTCTCACAGTTTAGAACAGTGAAATTCGTCCGTCTGAACAGCGAAGTCATTAACATTCATGCCGCGTTGTCCTTCACTCATTTAAAGAATGAAGCAGGGTCTGTAAGCTCCGTATGCTCACTGTGACCCCCCAGCCCTCTGACACGGTAATGCTCTCCAATACAAAGTCCATGGCGCCGAAATGACAGTCGATGTAGATGGCGCTGCGGGCGTTTGAGATGATTCTCTCCCAAAGACATATATCTATAAACGTCTATAAACACTTGTTTCCTCCTTTCCCCGCTGTAGTTTTATGAGCGAAAACTAGGGCAGGAACGGGTGGGGTGCGGAATGTATCATCTCAAACGCTTGCAGCGCCATCTAGATCGACTGTCATTTCGGCACCACAAATTTAAACATAGAGTCAGGGGGCTGCTGTGACCATAGAGTTTGGAAAAAATCTCCTTGCGCGAGAGAGAGGCACTCTGCTTTACTCTACTCGTTATAATTTATAGTAAGATAGAAGGTAGAAGGACAATTAAATCAGCGCCTCTACCAGAAGGAGATGAACTATAATACGATGAGAAAAAAGTGCCTGAGTTTACAGACCCTGGAATGAAGTTCCTCCCGAAAAAGCACGTATTTTGTGGCTTTAAATAACAAATGCTGTACGTCCTCGAAAAGGATGATTTCCTCCTTCTAAAGGTCTTATTTTTCACGCGTTCGAGGCGTTGAATTTTCCGTGGTTTAAAAGGTCGACTTTTCTCTCCGTCTGGTTCACTCAATTTTATACTTTGAAATTTTCATTTTTGTGAATTCGAAAAACAAGAATCTATATTGTTGTTCACAATATATTTCATAAAATGGAAGAAAAACAATAAGCATTGTTCAACAATAATTTACTTTAATAATACATTACCAATTTACATTTTTTACAATCCGTGTTTTCTCTCAACGGGAGACAAAATATCAACAAGAGTCATATTTGTATTAGAATTTTTATCAAACTACCGTTTACAAAGTTTTATTAACAAAATCGTTCATTACAATCGTTACGTCGATGGTAATGCGAAGAAAATCGATAAGTTTGATCAATATTCGTCTTTGTACATAATGCGAGGATTCACAGCAAATTTTTTTTGTATATAATTATATCAGTCTATAATGACAGACAAGTTATTTCTTGAAATTCTCTTTTTTATTTGCTTCACGGTTTTTATTATTTAAAATCAATTATTTAATCGATACAACCAGATATTTTATAATGTTTTTACAGACGTAAAAGCATATGTTAACAATCGTTCAATTAAATCTTTTCTACTTTTTTGTTTGCTGTAGTAACGAAGTATGATTTCTAGTGAAAATATATCAAATTTTTTTAGTTAATCGTAAGAAAACTGAACCCTATCAAAATTTCATTAACTTGATTCGTTTAACATTAGGAAGAATTGTATTTTTGTATTGGCAACAATTAAAATAAAATTCTAGTGCTGTTTTTTTAAGATAAGATAGTACTTTTCAAAAAATACAATAACTCATACGTAAAGTTCTAACACTTCACTTTCATGACTTGGACACGCTCGGGACTTGGACAGCATTCCGCTCACTAGAGGCCTGCATCGGGTCCCAAAAAACCCAAACTACCCGAAAAAAACTTGAACATAGAAACGAATGGGCATCCAAATCATTTCGTGACTGATATTCGGGATGGAAATTATAATATGTCCATTCTACTATTCGAACAAATCCCATCCGCCCGGTCCAGACTTCGGATAATTTATACCTGAGCGCCCGATCCCAAAATACTTTTTGAGTCTACGGAATATTTCCTGACCGTTTCCCATCATAATAAATGACCGTTGAAGGGATAATGATCTGATTGCAGCATTTAGGCACAAACCTATTACAATCATCGGCTTCGCCTCGGGCTGCAAACTTTCGTTTCGTCAAAGCAGGCATTCCAAAACTCGCAATACGATATTTTATTCACAGTTTGCTAAAAATTCATGTCCAAATATCCGATTTTTAACAAATTGTGGATAAAATGACGTTTTCATGAATTTTTACACAATATGATATAAAAATAACTGTATAGTATATATTTTAAAAATCAGGAACTTTTATGCGCTAATTTGTTTAATACAGAATCATAGTATTTAATTTCTGAAAAATGTTCACAATCGTCCATTGCCTGAAATTTCGATGGTCATACAGCAATCACACAAGAGATAATTGCTCAGCCAGTAGTTGCGTATTATTTCTTGCATAACGTAATCTTGACTCAAAATTTTTTTAACAATAATTTTCCGATAAAGAAAAAATGACTGCACAGACTATAACTGCATCCAAAAAACTTACACAGTTAATTATTATTCATTCACGCGTTGCACAAATACACTGCACCAAACAATGATTCTCAAACTTCTCGATGCACGAATAGTGTATTACACAACAAGTTGAGTATCGGGAGCTTCACCGTAGACGTGAAGTTGGCGACGCAGAGCCAGGAGAATGTGTGAGCAAGCCGAGAAGCAGCTTGCTCACACATTCTCCACACTAACCTATATTATGATTCTGCGTTGCCAACTTGACGTTTATGGTGAATATGTCGATACTCGAAGAGTTGTGTACTATATTTTTCACAACGAGTGTATCGAAAAATCGATTTCGGCGTCTGTAAAATATGGTTAAACTGAGGACTTTCGGTTGTTTTATTTACTCCACTCGATTTCATTTACTTCACTCATATGAGTGAAGAAAATGAATCGAATGGAACAGAGTGGAGTAAATGAACCAACCTGAAATCGCTCAGTTACACCATCTTTGGTAGACGTCGTAAATCGAGTTTTCGATACTCGAGTTGTGAAAAAACTTTTGCTCGAATGGCATCGAATCGTGAATTGGAATCCAGTCTTTAAAATTCGTCGAACTGTTAATGATGTTTGATAAATTGATACTTGTCGAAAATTTTCCGAAAAGTGGTTCAATGGTTCATTCCACATTTAAAAATACCTACATAGTAAAAAAAAACCCAATTAAGTGAGAAGTATTGGAAAAATCGTTAATGAACTCTATAATTTACGATAATTTATTAAACCTCACTTACATTATTTGATCTAACCATTGCTAGTTTATCTATTAGATAGACGATAGAACCAATACGTTTAAAAGTAGTCAGTCATAAATTTTTTAACTACTAACCATGACTCCTTGAAGCGTAGGATTGAAACCGTGTTCATTGTTCCATGTTTCAATTTTCTTGTTACAGTTACGATCATTAACAGTTTCAACAAGAAAAAAGTTGAACTTGCTATTATTTCTAGTTCAACTATGTACTAAAATAATTGATACAACTTTTTAGTTACCTGTAAATTGAACAAACTTTAACAATAAATATTCAGGCACGTGTATACTCAACTCAAATAGTTTAGTGATAAATTCATATCCAAATCAACTAATTTTTTATCTATGCAACGTTTCGGAAATTTCATAAAGCTCTTTTATAATCTATTATTACCACCGGACGTTTCCTAATCCAAATAATATCAATCAATTTCTTCAACTCCCTATACGATTCGAAAATCGTCGAAACGTACATTTACCAAGAAACCACGAAATTTCCAACCACGTCAAATGCGAGGTGGCGGAAAATTCGTTACGTCGCTTTCCGGCGCTTCCGCTGTTTTACGGGTGACAAAATGAACTCGGCCAACTCCGTCGACCTTGACTATAGGAATACTAGAATCGAGAGTAGCGCCAAGAGTGGCAAGATAAAGTGCTTGACTGCAACATAAAGTACGAAGAAAAGTGCGCCTTGACACGAACATAAGTTAACGTGGCCAGAAAAACGTCCTTATTGACCGAGAAAATATTCAGTAACAGACGAAAAAGTGTTCTCCTATGTATATACTCTATCGTAAAACATAACGACCGACAGTGAGGAATACCATAACAAAATCGAAAACCATAAAATCCCAAAATCCTAAATAGAATTTTGAGACGACTTTTTTTTCCATTTTTAACAAAACGCCAAATCAACGGAATTGTCAAAAATTTTAAACTCTGATAAACTCTGAAAACTGAAATGAATATTTCACGAAACAGTCAAGTCAAGATTATGACATGCTTTTACAAAAAAGCACACTTTTTGACACTTTTCAAAACAAATCACTGTTTTTGGAGAATCGACCTTTGACCAAAGTGGGCGAGAATGCAGCAAAGCGATACGTAACTTCTTTCCCGCAGAGTTTAATCAGTGTCATGAGCTTTCGAATATCGATTTCGCTGGGCTTTGACATCATTATCACACGAATCAATACAACACAAAAATTATATCCAAAATTGAAAAATGCTAATTACTTGGGAAGATGGAGAAAAGATGTGGAAAATGGTGGCACGAGGCGCAATAAATTGAATATTATTGATTCTGAAACTTTTTAACGAATTCAAGAAGCGAGAAGTCAAAATGAACAGGTACACATAAAAAATAAGCGAACGGAAAAATGTTCCCAAACAAGTCACAATTCAAAAAAATATTTCTATATAAAAAAAAGGTAGTCTATCACCCAGAAATCATTCACATAATTAAAGCTATTCATACGTGACTTATGTTAAAATAAGTAAAGGGAGTTACGGCTAGAAAATCGAATTCTGGCTTATTGATTTCAAAAAATATTTTTAATTCTTTGTAGCGAGAAAGTCAAAGCTCAATGTTTGCAACCGTAGTCCCTTTTTTCATTTTGATTCTCATTTGGTGTTATAGAATTTATGAACATATGCGACAAAAAAATCGCACGATAAACTTTCCATTAGGTCATAACCCAAATTTTACAACAATGGGCGACAGCGATTGCGTTTCCATACCTGTGCAATGAATTTTCTTTTGTCGCGGGACATTCGTGGGTTGTGAGTTTTAAAAAGAGACATCGTATACGACAGAGTAAAATTACTAGGTTCATAAGTAAAAATGACGCTGTAACGCTTCAAAATACTGCCAAGACAGTCGAAAACTTTCAAAAGCAAACAAAATTGCTAATCACTAAATTTTTGTTAGATAATGTCACTAAAGTAAATGTCCTAATAACTGGCCCCTTAGTAATGCTTTACTTCGGAACTTACAAAAAAACTTTTTAATTTTATATATATATAGGAGATTTCTAGTCTGTTCTGAAATGTAAGATTCAGATGTACGAGAAGTGATAGAAAATTCAAAACGAGCAATAACTGGAAGGAAAAATCAAGCGAAAATTACAAGAAATCCATTCATCGCTCTGCCAAAGGATGATTTTGAAGGTTCCCTACTTGCTTCGAAAAAATGAAGATAAGAATCTATTCAATGTTATTTGAATGTAATTTTCAATAATTTGTATAATATAGAATACCGAAAGAAAAATTTATTTCATTGCTTACGTTTTGAATGATGTACGTTCAAATTTGTCTCAAAACTCATGAAACATGTGTTAGAGTCTATGTGGGACTTTGACGTCACTCTGAAACCATAAAATTGAACGAAAACTTACTGATATACACATCTCGTTATAATAAAAAAACATCAATCAACATAACAATGTAAAATGCTACACCTATTATGTAGCATTCAAAATTGTCAGTCATACAATCATATCAATCTGTCAGTCAAGATAGGTTGGAATTCATAATTAAATCATCATGTCATGCAACATCCGAGCCATATAATTGTGCGTAGGACTTAATTGAAAAAATTGTAACCAACAATTTTAAATTCTTGAAACAACGTCACGAGTGTCACCGTCAGCCCGGAGGAACTTTCTTGTGTTTTTTGAGTTGGAGAAGAACGGGGAAATGAATGTCAGGGCAGTAATCGAGATTGCACTCGAGCGCATCGAGATGCCGTGACCACACGTGGTCGTCGTAACGCTCGGTTTGACGCGCTATGAAGCCTCTCTTCACCGCAGCCTCGACGAACTTTTGAAAGGTCGCCCCGCGCCGAGGTGCCATCACCAGCGCGACCCCGTCGTCCCTCAACAATCCGTGGATGCTGTTTACCAGGTCCAGCCTGGTATCGTCGAAGAACAGACAATCAGCGCAGAGGATCACGTCGTATAAACCATCATTTCTCAGGGCTTCATTCGCTCTCCCCGGCGCTCTGTTCTGTTGTAATATTTAGAAATATTTTATTGGAAAAACCAGAAGATATCGCAGTTAAGGGAGACTAAAGATACTTTCAAGTTTTTCTCTTGTAAAAAAAGTTGTGCCTCTTTGTGTGGAAAATCTATTAAATCTATCTCTGTTAAAAAAATTTATTCAATAAATATAGAAATTAGAACATTTTTTGATTAAATGTGTAAATAGATAAAAATTATGTATTGCACATGAAGTTGATGAGGTTTTTTGCCAGTACTAGCCCAATATTTATAAATTTTGTCTATTTGTCAGTATTTTGCGCAATTTGTGGCAATGTCAGTACAACATCGATCCAAATTTAAATCCTTCAATAATAAATTACTAACAACAGGCCAATAATAAGTTAATATTAGTCAAATATAAAGCCAATATTCGGATTACTTTTGTTCATATTCAGCAGCTATTGAGAGCTCTTTATTTATGGCCAATATAATGCCAAATATGTGTTTATGTAGGACCAATATGAAGCAAATATTTTGTAAAATTAATATATTTTTTAATCCAATAATTTGTTTCATCTTGTGATTTGCAGAAATTTTATGATTCGTCCATCTTGTTATCTGATGACATTATCTGATTTTTCTTAACTTTCCCATTTTGTTTACTTTTGTAACATTTTCTTATTTTTTGAAATTTATGAATTTAGTAAAAAAACAATTTACTGACTTCGTGAAATAATTTAATATTGTGATATTTTGTAGCTTATCGTTTTCTAACAATTCGTAATTTAACGACGTTTTGTGATGTTGTGCGACTTTTAATTTTATGAATTCATGTAAATTTGTCACTTTTAGAGATTTTTCAATCTAAAAGTTTCAAAATTACAATAAATTTTTGATTTTAAAACGTTTTGAAATTTCGAGGCACTTTGTGATTTTGTAACATTTTTCAGAACTTTCAGATAGGATTTAAATCTATATTGAGATAGAATGAGTTTCACTTTTTAGTGGGCTTCACTCTGTGTAATTTCTTATGCCCTACTATAGTAAAAATTGTAAGAAGTATTAAGGGGGTCTCTTCATGTTATGCTAAAAAAAAGGTGATTTTTCGGGATTTTTTTTAAAGGCGAGGAAATCATATAATTTGTTTAGCCGAAATATATGTTTGAGACAACTTTTTAGCCAAAAAAAAAAAAAAAAAAAAAAAATAGTGCACTACAGCATGTCGCTGATGTATTGGTCCAATTGTGTACACGATAGCGTCCCTAGTTCTCAACTGAAACAGAAATCATCTGTATCTCGTTAACTTTTATACTTATCCACTCTATATGAACCTCAATAAACTGGTGAAAACCGGAAATAACTTATTTTAATCTCGTTTTGAATCTGTGAATGAAATTTTCACTGAAAATTTTTGTATATTTTTTTTCCATGATAAAAAAAATTAAAGTTGCTTGAAACTATACTGTACTATACACAATTAGATAGCGACACGCTCTAGTGCACTTTTTTTTAATGCTGAAAAGTTGTCTCAAATATACCTTTCGATTCAGCAATTTATATAATTTCCTTGTCATAACAAAAAAATCCCGAAAATTCACCATTTTATTAACAGTACATGAGGAGACCCCCTAAGTATATGGGCTAAGCTGATTCTGACCCCGGGTCGTAGTGAAACTTCATATGCCCTACGATAGTACAATTTTTAACCATAATTATAGTACCATTTTTAATTGTGAAGGACTAATTTTGATACTGTATATAAGCTAAGCCGGTTCTGGCTCCAGGGGTTCCTAGAGCCAGAACCGGCTTAGCTGATGGACTGTAAAGGACTAATGTTTTGTCAGCGGCAGTGGCGAAATTTTTTTTATAAAATAGAGATATAGGGATTTTTATGATTAGAATTAGGACTCTGTAACATCGTATTATACAAGGACAGGCCTGCACAACTCGGCTCATACAGGCTCTGAGCCCGCCGCGGGCACACGCGGGCTCAGGTAGGCTCATGCGAGCTTCAGGGAGTGGGAGATTCGAAGGAACCTTTCGGTTATGGACTCTCAAACTAACAATGCAATTTTCGACTGTGAAGAATGGTCAAAAATATATGTAGCTGATGAGCTGGTCACGCTCTCTATAGCAAGAAAGAAAAGGTCATCTCGACTACAGCCAGTTTCCTTGTTTACTCCCGTATTTCCTCTCATTTCTCAACTTACACATCCCTATTCTACCTACAAAGCCCGCTCGCACCACGCAGCCCGCGATAGAGACCCTTTAAGAAGAGAGACTGGCAACGGGGCTACAATATGGCCGACAGTAAGTGTCAGCTTCTCTGTTCTTCCCACGTTCTCCCTTCTCTGTTCTCTCATCTCTGTCCCTCCCACGTTCTCTCTCATTTGCGCGGCCATATTGTAGTGACTCGACTACACCAATAGCAACGTAAGGACGCTCATTGCCAGTCCAAGCCTTTAACATAGAAACTTTCTTTTTGAACCACGCGCAAAGATTCAGTATGATTTTGACCATCTATATGATAATCCCCCCTTAACTAATCAGAGTCTAAAATGACATCCACAAAAAGAAACCTGTCTCAACCTACGTGCCTCTCCCCTAATTTTCCGATTTTATCATAGAAAACTATTCAAAAGTGTAACGTGCAAATTTCCTCAACTGCATAATGTTTAAACTATAGTGTCATTATCACAAATATGTAAGAATTGAACTCAATTTTTAATTGCAAGAATCAAAATAATAAATACATAATATATATAAATTTTCATGTGATGGTGAACATCTGCTGTAATTCCATGGAACTTATAAAAAAAGTTCCTATTTTAATACCAACATCGACCGTAGAAAAAATGGCAACAAAAACGAAGGTTTGCGATTACCCTACATTACATTACAAGCATGAATAGTTTTATCGATCATATTACTAAGTAATTTATGCGATTGTTTAGAACGATAGAAAAAAGTCGTTAATTCACAACTCAACAAATATAGAAAAGATTTATTTGTTAAATGAGTACAGAGTTGCGTTCGAAAAATCAAGTTCATGTCAATCAAAAATCAGCGATAAAAAGTTGACGTCTTGTTACATTTATGAAGATATAATTACTGGCTGTACATACATATCAATGTTGCAAATTTCAGTAGATAGTATATCCATCATTGATTGGATAAACGTTGCGTGCATGTAAAAATAGACGATGAAAATCCCGTCCAAATATTAAAAAATAAAAAAAACACACTAGGTGCGTAACAACTTCCTAATTGGTCAAGAGTCGCTTAGTTTGGTAATGAATTTTTTGGTTTGTTTTGAATTGTTTAAAAATAAACAGAAGATCAGAGTTCTGTTGACTGGTACATAATTTCTGATTATAAGTATGGAAAACTATACATTTGACATGGGAACTTGCATTAAAAGTAACTCAAAGATTAAAAATTTGGTAACTGACATTTGGGAATTTGTAATTGCAAAAGCACTAATTTCAAGTGTTTAAATAACGTGTTGAGTAAAATCATAAATTGTTTAACGCAAAGAATCTTGTAAATAAAAAAGCCAACAATAATTGAAAAAAAAATCAAAAATAAATTATTTAAATGTCAAAAGCTGAACGTATTAACATTAAGTTAAAATTTATGTAAAAGATTGAAAATTCGAAAAACTGAAAATCTATAACTCAGAATATCAAAAGTTTGATGTTTAAAATAACTAACACTCACTGAAGTTGAAGTGAAATGAAATAAAAAATCAATATGAGAACTTAAAAAATTGTATTCTACAATGTGTTTTTTAACAATCATTCAAGAACAGCGAAGAATATAAAATTGTAAAAAAACCTACGGATTATACACTGAAGTTGAGAAGTTTTTTATAAATTTCTATTTTTTACTGTTTTTTGGAGACTTTTTGTTCAAAAACGCATTTTACATGTCTCATGGCGTCACTTTTTCGCCTTACGCATGAAAAACCAACTTTTCGGGCTGGCCACAGTATTTTTGCCGGCCTCGTTTTGCAAACGTCCTAGGCCGGCAAAATATTTCCGAGAGGCACGCAATGTACTATTGTATTCTATACGCAGTACCAGGTTTTGTTCAAAAGAGAGACTTTTCTGTATTGCGAATTGCAAATTCATAATTTTTTTTCAATTTTTTATTACTCATTGTTTTTGAAATATTTTATTCTTGAAAAAAAACATTTTTGTATTTTTGAAGCAGAGCTTGAGCAGAGTTTAGAAAAATGGACCGAAATATAAACCAATAAATTGAATTGACTGAGATTTCGATCAATTCGGAATTGATCATTATTTCACACCTGGTGAGAAAATATTATTTCTACATTGAAATTCAATAAATACCTTTGTCCTATTTTTTCAACACATGATCAATATTTTATTATAGAGAAATCACTTATTGCACTTTTTATCACACATTGTAGTGATCACGTAATCTGAAAATCGTTAATTAATAAATTATTTGAAGCCTATCTTCATTACCGAAAAAAATCCCTTGCCAACTCCCTGACAAACATTAGTTCCTTCACCCCTGACTTTCCCTGACCAGTAAAAATCCTGTAGAACTTGCTGGTATTCCCTTTCCCTAAAAAATAAGAGAAAAAACACTTGAAACCCTCGACAATCACCTGCGCCACTTTCCTTAACGCCTCGGCGCTCTTCGCCCACTGGAGAATCCCACAACTGGCCCTTGCCTCATTTCTAGCGACGATGCAGCGGACGTTCTCAACGCTCGTCGCGTTCCCGTCCGTCAAAGTCACCCCCTCAGCGCCGCAATATTTGGCCGCCAACACTCCTGCCAAACAGCTCATTCCGCCACCGAGTTCGAGAACCCGTCTGCCCCTGCAGATCCCTTGGTTCCTCAACAAATAAAAGGCTAAACATTCCTCGCTTGGCCAGACGCACACGTTACCAGTATTATTGAAACCGATTAAGTCGTTTGCCGTAAAACTTTTTTTCGCCCGATGCACCAGTACACTGTACGCCTCGACCCCGAAATCGGCTACGTACTCGCACCAGGAGCTCGTTTCTGTCAAAGGCATCACCTTGAAAAGTTGAAAGGAGTCGAATCGACAAGTGGAGATATCGTCCTCGGTTCCCGGAGAATTTTTCAAGGCTCGGGCTAGAAGGGACCAGCGTTTCCGGGCACGGTTGTTTCTTATCGCGGACATTTTGTTTTACCGTTTTTCACTTTTTTAAAATTTGTCGTTGAGACGTCTTCGAAGACCTTGAATTTTTTCGTGAGTTTTGATTTTAGCAGGTATGTTATTTTATCGGGGAGAGTTGAATTTTATTGGGAGCAGTGTTTTCGATTTTGGTAGGGGTTGTTTTCTGAGTTACCGGAATGGCACGCGGCAGTGAAACCGGACGGAAGTGAGGATGGACGAAGATAGCGGGCAGACTAATTCGCGATTGCCGCGTTCTAACTCGCGCCACGCGGACAGTGGCAATGCTCCAAGGGAGGCGCGTCTGCGCTGTTTTAATCACGTGGAAGATACGCCGTGTCAGATCTCGGAACTTTGAATTTTGGAGGGTAAACCTCGCTCTATTACTCTTATATTTCTACTTAAATTCGACACATAGACACGACCTTCTTTGAATGACTTTTCAAACGATCTATTGATAAGTTTAAGGCTTTTAATTCTTTTTTACCCGATCTGTAAAAACCTACCTACAGACCAAAACATCTATTCGAGAAAAACGTGTTCAAAGTTTTTCGCCTGGAACCAAGTAAAAGATCTATCCTTCGCTCTTTCCTTTTCTACGCTGATTCAACCGTAAGAATGATCGAAATATGCGTGAGCTGATGGGCCTACAGGGGACTGACTGTAAATGCATCAAGCATTTTGGGCCAGCCCTGAGGGACCACTGGCCCCACACGATTATTGCAGTGGTAGACAGAGAAAGACGATAGGGAAGGTCAAGTTGTCTCGTCGAAATAAATGTTATGAAAAACATTAAGGCGACTCAGAAGTCATTCTCTTTTCGTCCTTCTTCCTCTCAGCTAGTTCCTATTCTATCCGTCTTACTCGCACACAGTAGGTTCCGAGTCGCCTTAATCCAGAGCTGAATTTTGATCGTATAAAAACAAGATCGGTCACAATTGACATAGTCAGCCCTAGATTTACATAAGAGCCAACAGGGGCCATGGCTCAGGGCGGCGAATTTTTTGGGGGGCGACAAATTTCGAAGGTCGAAAGATTTGGTCAGAAAATTTGGTGATAAGTCTCTAAAAAAAAGGTCACTAAATTTTTTATTGCTGATGACCTTTTTTTTAGGAAATTTATTATGCTATGGTTCAAAAGGGGCGGCGTTTTATCCACTAGCCCAGGGGCGGCACGGAAGGTAAATCCGGCCCTGGACATAGCATATTGTATTCAATAATAATATCACTAGCTTTCGGCCATTTATATGACTCTATCGCGGTCTGAAACAATAGTTATAATTCAATATTCCGTGGGAACATAAGTGAATCGCATTTATCTTTATAATGTAAAAACCTCTGAATTATATCATTTATATAAAATACCTACTGAACTACATAAAATAATGAATTGCTTTATAATTATGCTATGCTTGGCTCTGTGGGTTATCAGTTTCTTGCTCACTTTCACCATTTGAGCATGTATTCTAGAGCTCACGGTTCATTGATGTTTTTACAACCGCACATTTTTGAAAAAATCGACTGTGGACTGCATTCTCAGTCTAAAATCGCCTTTTAACAACGGGAAGGTAAAGATATAAGGGGCTGTCCACATATTACGTCATCACTTTTAGGGGGGGAGGGGGTATTGAGTTTGATGACGGATATTGACGTTAGGGAGGGGGTCCAAAGATGATGACGTGATCATAAAAATAGAACTTCTTATAAAAACGTTTAGAACACTTTTTTCAAATTCAGCGTCAGTAGTTTTGATTTGATGACGTCAACACTAGGGGGGGGGTCTACGGAATGATGATGGTTGATGACGTGGGGGTCCAAAATAGGTAAAAAATTGATGGCGTAATATGTAGACAGCTCCTAATGTTCATTGTTTAATTTCTTGTAAGTATTATCTTTAGAGTTTTTTACATTATAAATATAGATATGATTCACTTATGTTTCCACGAAAAATTAACTATTGAATAATAATAATTGTTCTAGACCCTGATAAGGGTTAAATAAATGGCCGAAAGCTTGGCAATTAAACATAAATTTTAAAATTTGGATCGGAGTGATGCCTGATTTTTTCTTCTTATCAATCCAATAAATTCATAAAATCAGTCAATAAATTCATTAAATACAACATATTATTGAATACTATATAAAAAGAAATTTCGAAATCTGAAACTCACATAGTCTTGCATTCTATAAATTCCCACTCTATAAATTTACATTTTTCAAGTTAAAAATCAGTCGAACACAAAAAAAAATTCCGACAGGTGAAAAAAGTTTACATCGTTGCTCGCGGAAAGATAGCGCGGTCATTTTCGTATAACTACCGTGATCTGAAAATACACATCGGAAATGTCGTCTTCGAATTTAAGTTGCAGTGCCGCTGCCAACTCGACCCTTACGCCAATTTTTTTCCACGCCCGTAATGTTACACTTATTAGATTGTTGCATAGTTTTCTCTAACAATGTTACAACTAACCGGATAAACCTGAGATCGCAAAAAAATCACGCGCTGATTGTAATCGAATATCCCCGCTAATCCACATCCACTGATCACCTTAGAGCATGCGCCCGTCTCCCGCCCCCTTCCCTTTTTTGCTATACTTGGCGTAATAGCTGTTACACAACATTACATTACAATGCTTTGAGTGAAAGACTGAAAAAAAAGTAATAAAACAAATAGTAATGAAGTAAATAAATTTGTTTGTACAAATGTTATCCGTATCACCCTCTTAATTAGTTCAGACTATTTTAACTAATAAAATAATGATCAAAAAAAAATATATATATATATATTAAAAAAATATTATTGTGTATTACATAACAAGGGAAATAAAATCATCTCTCACGAGTTTGAGGGTTGTAGTCCGAGGCAAAGTCGAGGACCATAATCACACGAGTTGAAAAATGATTTTACGTCCGAGTAATGTACGACATTTTACAGTACGAGTGCGGTAATAGCGTTTAATCGGAAGTCACCATGTTTCGAGCTAGTAACGCCTCCTTAAAAAAGAGCGTTCCGTGACCCTTTATCGATTTAAGTCAGCTGGTGTTCCTAATGCTACTCTACTGTCACATAACGGCACTCTACTGTCACTTTCTTTGTCTACTGTCGGTCCCAATAATAACACATGATGTCTCACAAACTAAAACAAACCGCAATCAAAATATCACAAATTGTCACAAATCACAACCGAAACAAACGACGACAGCTATCTCAGTTATATGAGTCATATGGTCACTTCACGGCTCGTCGGACGACATGTCAATTGTCAAAATGTCAAAATTAAAAAATGTCAATTTATTGATCGTTGTTTTCAGTTCAATAAAAAAAAAATTTATGAAAATCGGTCAAGCCGTTCTCTCTGTACTTGTCCCACCGTTTTCCTCTGTAGGTGGGACTTTAAAGTCTTGGATTCGCGAACGAGGCAATATTTTTGCGAAATAAAATATATCTCCTTGTAGTATCCTGAATAAACCTAATTTATGCCAAATTGGAATTTTCTATCATTTATGGTTTTTCCGCGATCCACGCATAAAGTTTGAGACCGATTTCAGCCATTTACTTTGTTCTCCTTCCTTGAGGGGGGAATACCAATTAGAAGTAGGAAACGGTTACTTAATTTCGGGCGTGGATAAAAAAAAAAACTATAAATGATAGTAAAATCAAATTTCGTACGTAGGTTGTATGTTACATTTCTAATAATACAGAAAAAATGTTACTGCAAAATCTGCATTTGGCTCGTTGTCAGAAGCGTGCAAAAAAAGAGTCTGCAAATTCACGGTAGGACAGATTGCACGAAAACGGCTGAACCAATTTTCATAATTTTTTTGCTAATTATAGAGAATACTATTTTCTAGTCCTTGACAAACGACTTTTCAGCA
>JAPYZL010012049.1:0-16898 GCA_030522825.1 Platygaster orseoliae
TAGAGGTGGGGTAACTATTATTTATCAATTGTGCTCTTATTATACATGCCATAACTGCGACTCAGATCTCGATGATGACGATGAAAATTAATGTTGTTGCATTCTAAGTTTAAGGCATTTTTTTCAATATGTTTCCTTTTTATTTCTCTTGCGCTTTTTGTGAGCTACCAATAAGGTTACCATAAAAAAAATATTGAATTTTCATTTTTTTCCTTCACAGAGCCTTCATTAAGTATTCACAGCGGTTTGTGTTGATTATTGTGCGATTTTTTGTCGGTTTTTGAGAGTGGCCTTCATTACCCCACCATTTTTCTAAATGACGAAAACCAACTTTTTTTAAAGATTCCAATTTTTTTAAGTTTGAATCAAAATTTTTTTAATCCGCCGATATACTTTGTTAGCATTTGAGTTACACTTATTATCTTAAGTTTCGTTTGATCAAAAATGTCAATTTTTGGATGTGTTTTGATGCTGAATGAAAACTATGCCGTCATTACCCCCACTTTCCCCTATATTCCATTACATTTTTTTTTCACAATTTTTTAAATTTTCAGTACGGAAACAATTTTTAGCTATTAATATTATTTCTCAGAGATTATAGTTATTGTCTATACTTCACTAAATTTCAATACGAAAATCCGGTGACCCATCGAATTCACTGAAATTTTTACAATTTTTTCTCATTGTTCTTCAACAACTTTTGTCTGAGAAACACAAGCCCAAAAAGCTGTTTTGACTCAGCGAACGATAAAAAAAATTGTGAAAATTGGAATCTATCACTCTTCTCCAACACCCTTTTTACAACAATAAACAGCTTATTTCCCAACTTCTATTTGCAGAATAAAAAAAGCTCTCGGGAATTCGAAAACTCCAGTTAACTGCCATGCGATCGAGTGTTTCACAACTTTACGCCCAAAATGCTAAACACTTCTATTCTCAGGTGTTCCTAATATCAACATCCACGTATAGAACGCTCAAACACGATATAAAGAGAAGAATGGCTCGTCGAAAGTTATATTTATACGGTGGCTGGCTACACCAACTTATCTTTACACGTTTCCAACCGAACGGTCTATTGCGTTTGAGTACGAAACCCGGTGAAATTTCGTCGTGCCCAAGGATCACGCCATGTTCACCCACATACCTGCAACAGAAAAAACATGTCCAAATAAATCAGGTTTCGCAAGAATCGCCATTTTGTCGGTGTGAACATGCGTATAAAAATTTTTGCAAAATAGAGATGATAAATAAATACTTTGTGAAGGGTTCAATCGAAACTCAACGAATAAGCAGATCAGCGGTGATTAGCTACGCGGTATTCGACGTAATTTATACATACTGTTTTCTTAGAGCGTTAACGTTCGCGCGCTGCTTGTATCGCACACGGTGAATGATCACGTCGAATGTAAATTGAGTCGGAATAATTTTTACATGTTGTAAGACAAATTGCCACGGTAATTATACGTACTCAGGGCTGAGTGAAAGAAGCTCGTCGGGAATGCGCAAAGTTGAAAACAATATCGTTGATTACCGCCAAGTGAAAAAATGGCGAAAAATTATACCACGCGTAATAAAACACGACTCTTCGATGTTTATACAAAGAAACGTGTTGTTTGCGCGAGGAAATTCGTACCCACGGTTCATTGCATTTCGCATTCGTCTTTTTTGTTCTGAATATGTCGAGATCTAGCTGGAATCTCGAGGATTGAGCTACCGCTTTGTGTAAAGATTGTTTTTACAGTCGTGTTTTTATAACGATCGATGAAAAAGGCCATATTTCATTACGACATTCTTTAGTGTTTCATGAGGTTTGCTGTGAAAATAAAAAGGGCTTCAATCAACTTCACCTCGAGTCACGATAAGCTGCATGTGAATTCTCTCGAGCGTAGGTATCCGTGGACTTTCCGCTATCGCAACCAGCGCCAATGTGTGGTTTCACGCTTGATAGTTAACTGATTGACACGAAAATTTTCACGTTTCATTCTAACCCAGAAAACGAATTATTCATACGTGATTATGTTCATGTACAAGAGTCACGAACGATCTTTTTTTGGACAGTATCGATAGAGTGCACTATTTTAAGAGGGATGTTTTTCTCTGCGAAAAAGGAAGATTTTTCAACAAGTTTTTTTTAAGTATGATTTATTTAAGCTGTTTCAGTACAGTATTTTACTTTGCAGTAACTAATTTTGATCATAGCTTCATTATAAATGAGCTGTATCATTATAATTTTCCCAATTGTATTTGAATGTTTCTCTCCTACTTTATTTCCAAACTTTTCAATTCTATGAAATGTGAAGAAAAGATTAATTTTCCAAAAAGACATACCATAATTAAATATTTGGGTATACATATAACACTATAAATTAAAGTAAATGGACTATTTATGGTTAAGTAATTATAGGTTTCTAAAAAAAATGTTTATATTAAATGGATCAAGATGCATATACTCGCAATAAATAGATTTTTGATTAGTCGAATTTCACTATTTACATTAATGTCGCTTGTTGACAAACAAAAATATCTATTATCAACAATTCACTGGTAACCGTCCTCAAACCAGGCAAATTAGTCAAATTCGACTATCAAATAGTTAAAACTGACTATTGCGATTGATGAATTTTCACTATTTTCATGTTCAAGACACTTTTCAATGTCCAAAATACATTTTAAGGTGTTTTATGAAAATTCTGAGACACTTTCAAACGTCCAAACTAGTTTTTGAGTCATAAATGCAACAATTTAAGACAATCCTCCAAGTGTCTATTTTGAAATTAAAAGACCTTTGAAAGTATCTTTCCCGGAATTCTCAGAAATTTTCAAGTTTATCAGACACTTCTTAAACTGTCTTTTTCGAAGTTTCAAGATATTCAGAAATGCCTAAGAGGCTTCTTGAGATGCCTTAATTGAAATTCTAAGACACTCAAAAGTGTCTTGTTCGAAATGCTAAGACACTTCAAAGTGTCTTAGGTAGGATTCTAAGACACTATCGAATATCAACACAATTCTTCCAGTGTCTGGTTGGAAATTCTAGAACACTTATACCGAAATATAAGACACTTTCTAGTGTTCAAAACACTTTTCAATGTGTTTTAAAAAAATTCTAAGACACTTTCAAAAGTTCGGCACACTAATTCTCGAAGTCATTTATTACAAATTTGTAGACACTTCTTAAAATGTCTTAATAAAATTCATAGACCTTCTGAAGTATCTTTTCTGGATTTCTGAAACACTTTTCAAAGTGCCATTGAAAATCCAAAGATATTCAGACATTTCTAAGACTCCTACTCAAAGTTCTCAGACACTCAGAAGCGTCTCATTCGGAATTTAAAGACACTCTCGAATCTCTGAGATACTTTGTAAAGTCTCTTACTTGAAATTATAAGACATTCCGATGTGCAATATTCGGAATTTGGAGAAAGTTTTCAATGTCCAAAACACTTCTTAAGGTGTTTTATGCAAAAATTTAAGACACTTTCAAAAGTCTATGTCAGTTCTTTGAGTGATGAATGCAACAATTTTATACAATCCTTGAAGTGACTATTATACAATTTGAAGTTTAAAGACTTTTAAAATTATCTTTTCCGGAATTCTCAGAAATTTTCAAGTGTATAAGATTCGTTCTTAAACTGTCTTTTTCGAAGTTCCAAGATATTCAGAAATGCCCCAGACACTTCTTAAAAAGCCTAATTTGAAATTCTGAGACGCTCAAAACTTTCTTGTTCAAAATACTAAGACACTTCAAAGTATCTTATCTAGGATTCTAAGACACTATTGAATTTCGACACAATTCTTGAAGTGTCTCATTGGAAATACTAAAACACTTAATGTCTTTTATACTTTAATATGAGACCCTTTTTAGTGTTCAAAACACTTTTGAAGGTGTATTAAGAAAAGTCTAAGACACTTTCAAACGTCTGACACACTTATTCTTGAAGTGATTTATTACAAACTTGTAAACACTTCTTGTAGTATCTTATTAAAATTCAAATACCTTCTGAGTTGACTTGTAAGACTTGAATTGTAAGACACTTTTCAAAGTTTCTTTGAAAATCTGAAGATATTCAGAAATTTCTAAGACACTTTACAAAATGTCTTATTCGAAGTTCAAGACACTCAGAAGCATCTCGTTCGGAATTTTAAGATACTCTCGAATCTCTGAGATACTTCGTGAAGTCTCTTATTTGAAATGATAAGACACTCCAATGTGTCTTATTCAGAATTTCAAGACACTTTTATATGTCCAAGACACTATTTGAGGTGTTTTATGAAAATTCCAAGACACTTTCAAACGTTCAAGTCAGTTCTTTGAGTGATAAATGCAACAATTTAAGACAATCCTCGAAGTGACTATATTTTGAAGTTTCAAGACTTTTAAAAGTATCTTTCCCGGAAGCCTCAGAAATGTTCAAGTGTATAAGATTTGTCCCTAAACTGTCTTTTTCGAAGTTCCAAGATATTCAAAAATTCCTAAGACACTTCTTGGAATGTTTTATTTGAAATTCTAAAACACTCGAAAGTGTCTTGTTCGAAATGCAAAGACACTTCAAAGTGTCTTATCTAGGACTCGAAGACACTTTCGAATGTCAACACAATTCTTGAAGTGTCTCATTAGAAATTCTAAAACACATTTATGTTCTTCATAACGAAATGTGAGTCACTTTTTAATGTTCAAAACACTTTTAAAGGTGTTTTAAGAAAATTCTAAGACACTTTCAAACGTCTGACACATTAATTTTTAAAGTGATTAATAACAGATTTGTAGACACTACTTGAAGTGTCTTCGAAAATCCAAAGATAATCAGACATTTCTAAGACATTTTACAAAATGTCTTACTGGAAGTTCTAAGACACTCGTAAGCATTTCATTCGGAATTTCAAAATACTCTCGAATCTCTGAGATACTTCGTAAAGTCCCTTATTTGAAATTATAAGACTCTAATGTGTCTTATTCGGAATTTCAAAACATTTTAAAATGTCCAAGACACTCTATTCGAGGTGTTTCATTAAAAATCGAAGACACTTTTAAACCTCTAAGATATACTACTTGAAGTGGTACATAAAAAAGTGGAAGACAATCCTTAAAGTCTCATTTTCAATTTAGAATTTTTGAAAAGTATTTTGTCTGGAAGTCTAATACACTGTCAAGCGTCTGAGACACTTTTTAAAGTGGTTTTTATAAATTTTTAAGATATTTCGAATTTCCAAGTATCTTATTTCAACTTCGAATACACCTCAATGTGTCTTATTTGGAATTCTAAGACATTTTTTAATTTCAAAAACATTATTCAAAACGAATGTCATCGATTTTTCTTAAAGATAATTTCCTTCGGGGGGGGGGGGCATTTCACCCATCGTGCCCCGGGCCCCGAAATGTCTTTCTACGCCACTGACGAAGACTGAATCAAAACATCCATCAGTAATCATAACCTAACTCAATAAAATTATAGAAAATAGTCTCAACTTAATACCAAACAGATTTTCTGGCCGTTCGAATCTATATTTTAACGTATAATCACACACACGACGATGTTTGGTTGCGCATAACTAGGTATACATATAATTCTATTCCGGGAAATGATCGGGGGAACACAGCATTTCACACCGGCGTGTATAAAGAAAAATCTCGGGAAATTACTATTATCGAGCGAGCTCTGTTTCACGATGCAGGTGATTATATTCCCAGGGCTGCGTGTCAAGTTATTCCAGCAGTATAATCAGTAATCCGGAAAATAACATGGAATTTTCAACGTCACCAATATCGCGCCGTCGAGGGCTTAGAATGCAGCACTCGACTGGACACTAATGCGCTACCTGCGCAATCGGAAGATCCGTCATTTTGTTTTATCAGTTTTAATTTATGTTCTCGTGAAACCCCGATTACACCCAAGCACGGAAATTCATAAGAAACTGTGAAGATTTTAGATTTTAGACTTTTCCATCGGTTTTTCATGAATGTTGATGAATTTAGCTCTTGGAATATATAGTTGCCTGATGTATTGCAATCCCAAGCACATTGGCAATTCAAAGAATGAAACTGAGAGTACAGTTACATGCTTGAATGCTCGTTTTCTGTTTGCGAGCCAGCGTAGGCGCGAGTGTTTGTATTTACGAACGAAAGGACGTAATGGGCGACTTCCACCTTTAGTTGGCTTTTACCTTGGCCGAATTCCGAGCGCCTTCTTCCTGCCGAGCCTTTAAATGCAATTCACTTCGTATCGTCATTTATATGCTCTCGTTTTCCCACCTTATTTTATCAAGTATTCGCACTCACGTTCGATCTTAGGAAATAAGACACTTCCCACATAAAATAGACTAACAAAAACTTGTTAGCATGTAATAATAGACTGCCAATAAAACTCGTGAACAGACTCTAATTCTTCATCAACGTATCAATAGACTTTAACAAAAAATCATTTACACGTAACTTCTTCTGAAAAGAGTTGAAAGAATCAAAAATCTAGCTGAATCAACTAAATCAAGATTAATGAATCGATTCAACATACAAGTATCGCGAATCGATTGATCGATAGGTTAAAAAAGGTCTTAACGCGCTGAAAAATCGATCAAATAACATTCATCAACGTACAGATTGATGAGTAGATAAATCGATACGTCGATACACGTACGCCGTGAAAGATGAACTGTTGTATCGATTGAGGAGTTCACGTATTGAAACATCGAGCAAGATTGATGATAACACTCATCAGGAAATCTGGACATTGAAATATCATCAACACTCCACCTTCGCCATTTCCATAATTGAATTCCGTTTAAAATCCCCCCGATTTTAAAAACGGTAATTTTTGCTTTTCCACGGTAGTCAGCGTTATACTTTTCATTGCGTCGTTGCAAGCTTGGACGAGTAACAAAGCGGGAAACGTCGCATGGCTGTTATTACCATAATGTCACACATTAACCCAGCAACTGAAATTAAAGTTTCACTCCAAAGTCACCGCAGTTAATGACTTCCTCGACGAAATATTGGTTGAGACAATCAATTGATTGTTGGAAAGACGGTGTTAAGGATTATTTATCGCCACAATGGCGAACGATGCGTATCGTCGTTGGGAGAAGACGAAAACGGAGAAAGAGAAAGGAATGTACAAGGAAGAGTCTACGTGGAAACTTTTCCCACGCCCGGAGTCCCAGACATTTGGTCCAATAATAACACTAATTTTGTCTACGTAGGAAACTTATTGTCCGGTCGATGCGTCTGCAGCGGATGCGGCTCTATAAACGTATGCATCGTGCCTCACTCCGCACATATGGATCCGCTGAGAAAAAACCCTACCAAGGATGCCAAGGATATACGTACGATCGGTTCTTGCATCATCGTAACGAGAAGCATTTACAACGTATCATTTGTACTTTGTGTTTCCGTACTTTGATGTGCCGTGAATGAGTATTTTCTCATATTTCCATGAATAAAGGGATGACCTGGAGTTTAACTATATCAATATCCACTGCACGCGATTGCAATTGTAGCTTCTCAACCATGTGGAAGAATGGGTAGGCTTTAGAACACGCAGTAGTCGATGCAGACACACACTGTTAGAAATTTCTGTGAATTTATAAACTTTTTAGGGTACAGTACCCTAAAAAGATACGTACCTCAAAGAATTTGACCTCATTTTTTGGTCACAAACTGAGTTCTATTTTTCGGTTTGATTTTCTTTACCTCATGGTACACTAGCACATATTAATTTTCATCTGTAAAAAATGGAAGGTAATTGATCGCAAATAAATAGCAGTGAAAAAAATGTATCGGGGGATTTGTATAAAAAATAAGGTCATGTTTACTATGTACTAGTTTAAGACTTATGCTAGCACACTTTAACAAAAATGAAAAATCCTCGATTTCATGCAATAGATAATGATCAACTACAATTGATAGAATAAAATTAAGAATTTTTAATTTCGATTAAAGTGTGTTAGCTTAAGTCTCAAGCTTGTACACATTTTCATTTTTCTTTGAAACAATCAATTTTCGGGTTACAAATTATAATTAATCATAATTTATAAAACTGGGTTGAAATTTTAAAAAAGAATTCAATCGAATTCAATCGCAAATCCCTAATTTTTAGTGATGCATGACATCTTGAGTCAGAAACTGGCGAATTTTTTATCATTAACATAAAATAAATTTTGTTTGCTTCAAATTTAAATTAGTTATTATATTTTGAATAAACATCAACAATTTCTAAATTTGGGTTGAAATGTTAAAAAATATAGACCCTCAAATTGTATATTTCACAATAAAAATTTATAGAATCCAATAAAAATCGAAAAAATCAGAATTCGGGGATTTCAAGTTTAAAAATCGTAGAACTTATTTATATAGTATCCTCATAGATTTCTACAAATTTTTTATACGTTTTTTAAAAACTTGATAGTCTGAAATGTTATGTATTTGTAATTTTCAAAAAACAGTTTCTTAGAGAGTTCTATTTTTTCAGTATTTTTTCAGGATTTGTTTGTGATTTAAAATACTTTTTTGTATTTTCATGAATTCCTGTATGAAAGTCTGACTATATGATATTTTTTGGAAGAATCAATTTTCGTGTAACAAATTATAATTTATCATAATTTGTACAACTGACTATAAATTTTGAATACAATTATGTTTAAAAATTCAATCGAAAATACCCAATTTTCAGCATGTATGACATTTTCAGTCAAAAACTAGCGATCAAATAATTTTTTTTATTGACATAAAATGAATATTTGTTGCTTATTTAGCGTAAAAAGTGATAAATAACTATTGTCTATTAGATAAAATAAAAAATTTTTCGATTTTCGTTGAAATATTGCAAAATATGTTGACAAATAAAAATCTTTCAATTTTACTTCACAATATGAATTTAAAGAATCCAATAATTTTTAAAATAATTTCAAATAATTATGATATACAATTTTGATAAATTATGATATACAATTTTAATTAATTATGATATATAATTTTTATGAATAATTCTACATACTTTTTAAATTTTATATACTTCAAAAATTAAAAATTTGAAAAATAAAAAAATAAAAATTTGAGATTGAAAAAATGAAAAATAAAAAAAAAATAAATAAATATTAAAAAAAATTTGAAAAATTTGAAATTTTAAAAATTTTAAAAGTGAGAATTTTTTCAATTTATATTATAGAAATTTGTTAATAATTTTGAAAATAATAAATTATATTAATAATTTGAATAATTCATAGAATCTAGGGTTGAACGATCGAACATTTGAAGGTCCTTTTTTATCGAATTTAGGTATTTAAAGTTTAAAAATCCTAGAACCCATTTATATAGTCTTGTTATAGATTTTTATAGATCTTTATATAGATTTTTTTACTTTTCAAATTAATTTAATTACTCATTAAAATAATAATAAATATTATATATTTTATATTACCTATATATTATATATATATATTATTTGTATATAATAATTAATTATTTTTATTATTATTTAATTCCTTTTTTTCTATATAGTTTCATATACATTTTTTTAAAGTTTTATTTTCTGGACTTCTAAGTTTTATAGATCGTACGTATTTGATAACATTCTTAAGAAAACAGTTTCTTTTCGAATTTTAATTTTCAGTTTGTCATTCTAATCACTTTTTGGTAATTCTATGAATTTCTGTCTAAATTTTTATTTCTCACAATTGAATTTTTAATTTAACCTATTGAAAATTCGGTTTAACGCAAAAATGTTGAAAAAACACTTTTGGAATCTCAAGATTCACTTCATTCTCGCGAAAAGCACAAAATACGTTTCATCGTTTCGACCACTGAAGGAAAAATGAGATGAAGCTGAAACAATACAATGACAGAAATTTAGTACAGTTTGCATGTAAGATAATGACAAATATGTCAATGGTTAGACATTCCTCATGGTTCAAGATCCCCAAAATTCCCTTGCTGATTAGCAGGGCAACCGAAAATATTTACGATAAAATACAAAATATTTATGATAGTTAAGAAATATTTATGATGAAATGCAAGCAAATTTAATGTTTTTTGTACATTTGTTTACATTTTCGGGTCCTAATTAAAGTTGTTGCAGAAAATCATCACATGTTAATTTTCAAACTACAAATTAAAGAAAAAGAAAATTAAAATTAAATGCAAATAAATTCCATTTTTTCTTTTATTTATTTTTTGGGGGGGGGGGGTTAAAACTCTATTTGCATTTTTTTATTTTTTTTATTTGATTTTTTCATTAAAAACTTTTTTTTCATTTTCAATTGTATTTTTAAAACAATGAAATGCCAATTAAATTCAAATCGTAGAAAAAGAAAATCGCAAAACATATATAAGAAGTGAATATTATTAATGGACAAAAGTTGTTGAAAATATTTGGGATTAAAAATGAAAAACCTTGCAATATTTATCTAAATATCATTTATTTAAATAAATATTTTTAGTTGCCCCACTGATTAGTAAACATCAAGCGATTCTTTCAACAATCCACTGATTCTCAGTTGGTACCTAAAATATTCACATAAAATGAAAAAAATGAAGTAATACTTTGTCAAACAGATACAGAGCAGTATCGATCTCTATGTACCGAAATGTCTTTCATCGTTCTCGTCAAAAGTTCCAGGCGTATCATTACCAGTGACCCTTCAAATTGAATTAGCGAGCCGTTCGCGACGCGACAAGAGGAACTTGGGGTTAATGACCTTATCTTCATTAGGCGCTGTCGCTATGAATCCCCAAAGGGGCCGTATCGCCGGCCATCCTCTCATTAGGATAAAACAGCTCGCGAGACCGTACGCGTCGCTGTTAATTGGATTACACGCCGAGTTTCTACGCGTGCGACAGAGCCAGGAAATCGCGCCACGTCGCAGAATTCCACGCGAAAATCGTCGATGGAACTAATCGCGATTTCTCATTTGAACGTTGGCTAGCTTCCGAGCACTTTTCAAAGATATAATTAACTCTGCGTATGATGAAAGGATAATTCCAACGAGTGCAAAGTTTGGGCACGAGCGAAGCGTGCCCAAACTAAATTATATATAAAATAAAGCGACGGTTAAACACTTATTGCACGTAAGCAAAGAAGCAACTTATTTTCATGCTTCGTTTAAGTCGATGTGTATCGATATGGTTATTATGTCGATATACATCGCTACGAATTGTAGAGTGAAGATATTGATTCATGTATGACCTTGGGATTAAGACACGTACAAGGGTCTTCATATTAAGGGAAAAATTTCTATCATATTCAGCCTCTACAATCTCAAAAAATTGGAAAATTGTATGCTACGTTTCGAATTTTTACATGCAAAATTTTTATCGAATAAGTATTCGCATTGTGTTTTATTTATTGAGTTTGTGAATTTCTGAACTGAAAGACAGAATGATCAGAAAAATAATAGGAAATTTACGAAATTTGAATATACATAGTACATGAGGATTTTATTGTCATAGTGTCATCATCACTATCATCATTAATAGATGAATTTTATAATAAATTTAAACTTTTCGTATGATTTAAAAGTTTCCAGTATTTTTCTATATTCTTAATGTTTTTTCAATTTTTGTAAAATTAAATTTAAAATAAAGTCGGAAATATTCCAATTACTTTTGGTGTTCGAATTCTTCCAATTTTGAAAAAGACTTTTTATGTAATTTCAAAATAATTTTGAATTTATTTTATATTTCACTTCTACGCTGTTTTATACAAAATTTATTATCTTATATTATTCTAGAATTTTTCCTTTCTGAGTTTATGAATCTAGAATATAGGTTTTAAAACTTGATCACATGCTATGACATTGTAAATCTTTAAAGTTGACATTTAAAAGCCTTCGATTATTGAATCTTATATCCAAAATTTGAGTTTGATGATAGATGAATAAATGGAAAAATGAAGATTTGAAAATATAGAATAAATGAATCTATAAGAATAGTATATTAGATGCTGCAAAACCTTATAACACTTTAAAAAGTATAAAAATATAAAAAATCTATATAAGTACTGTAAATTTACTGGAATTCGAATTCTAGAAATCTAAATCTAAATCATAGAAATACAAAAAAATCTACAAAAATTCAAAAAAATATTTAAAATTGTATGAATAATACAATTTTCATATTAGAATTTTTTTTTATTGACATAAAATAAAAATTTTTTGCTTATTTAGCGTAACATGTGATAAATAATTATCATCTATTGGATGAAATAAAAAATTTTTCAATTTCCGTTGAAATATTGAAAAATATGTTGAAAAAAAAATCTTTAAATTGTATACTTTATAATACGAATTTACAGAATACAATAATTTTTATAATAATTTAAATAAATTATCATATATGATTTTATCAATAATTTTGAAAATTTTATAAATTTAAAAAATAAAAATTGTAAAAATGAAAAATTGAAAGAAATAAAAAATTGAAAAGATTAAAAAAAAAATTAAAAATTAAAAAAATTAAAAAATATTTCAAAAATTAAAAAAATATTCCAAAAATTAAAAAAAATTAATAATTAAAAAAATTCAAAATTTCAAAAATAAGTTAAAAATAAATAAAAATTTGAAAAATTAAAAATGTTTAAAAAGTAAGGATTTTTCAAAT
The DNA here is from genome assembly GCA_030522825.1 of Platygaster orseoliae. Taxonomy (NCBI): domain Eukaryota; kingdom Metazoa; phylum Arthropoda; class Insecta; order Hymenoptera; family Platygastridae; genus Platygaster; species Platygaster orseoliae. The sequence goes on from JAPYZL010012049.1 coordinate 12,584, forward strand.
TTGAATCTTTAAAATTTATTAATAATTTTGAAAATAATAAATTTTATCTATAATTTAAATAATTTTATAGAATCTAGGGTTGAACGGTTGAACTTTTGAAGATCCTTTTTTATCGAATTTGGGTATTTAAAGTTTAAAAATCCTAGAACTCATTTATATAGACTTGTTATAGATTTTTATAGATTTTCATATACATTTTTTTCATTTCTATATTAATTTAATTATTAATTTGATTATTTATATAGGTATGTTATACATTTTATATTATTTGTTATATATTATACATTATATATATCATATATATGTATAGAATAATTTATTATTTTGATTATTATTTAATACTTTTTCAATATATTAATATAAAATACTAGAAACTCAAAATCACTCTAAATTCCAATATTTCAACATCCAATTAGAGAAATGTTTCAAGTAAATTACAGAAATACAAAAAATTTTTAAAAATTTGAAAAAATATTAAAAAATTGTATGAATAACATAGAATACGAAAATCAATGAAATTTCTGAAATACTTTAAGAAATATATTTCTTTCGGAATTTTAAGATTTTCAATTTTCGATGACCTGGTTTCAGCTATGAGATTTTTTAATTTTACGAATTTCGAATTTATAAATTTATGTAAATTTGGGGTACAGAGTTAAACATTTTATGTATCTTTAAAATTTAATACTCTAGGGTTAAAAATTTAGCAATCGAATAGTAATATACTCATAATTTCAGATACGAGAATCATGAAACTCAGCATTGTAAGATTTTTATTTCCAGAGTTTTCGATTCGAAAGACAAAAAATCTAGAATTCCTTATTTCACGCTTCACAATTATTATTAATTATTCTATTATAAATTATAAATAAAAATTATAATAATATAAGAATTATTATATTTTTCTATAATTATTCTATTTTTTATGGATTATTTATATTATTATTCTACTTATTTTATTTTTTGTAATTTTTTTTTATTCAATTTTTTATGATTCCATTAATAAATTATAAATAGAATTATCCTATTTATTCTATTTTCCTTTATTTTATACCATTACTTTATGTTCAATCATCCAAAAAACATATTCCACATTTTCTTGACATTCACTTCAAGTACCAAAGCCTTGAATTTCAACGAAAAAACAGTGGATGCACACTCATCAAAAATTTTCAAAACCACAAGTTTTCGCAAATAAGACGTCAGCCACATAAACAATGTTTCGAATGAAGTTGAAAATTATTTGACGTGATCAAAGGCTACTACAGAAGAGTGTTTTTAAATTCTGAGTGGGATTCTCTGTTTCCCCGACAGCCAGGATTCAGTACTTCATTGTCCAGCGCATACTTTTGCGTGTGTCCATAGCGACACTGGCGACTTCCGGTTCGCTAAACGTCACTGGAATCTCCGCTCTTGGTATTCGCTACAATTAAGGAGAACCATTATTTCAGATAAAACCCTTGCGGCTTCAAGCTCCTTGAATTCCTCACGTGCCACGCGAATTCTATAGCGACCAGCGCGCTTTAGGAGCCGCAATACCCGATTTAATGATAAAGTCGATCTCTTAACTAATCTTTAACAGAAAAGAACAATTCATTTTGCTGTTGGATTTTATGATTTTATGACAAATACAAACAACAACTGAATTTTTCTCATCGTTTTTTTTCTACACACAACATCCCATCATTTATAGTTGAAACGTATAATCCCAGTGATTCACTTGGATAAATACGTGACTTTTGCATATACTGCGCATTTATCATGAACATGAATTCATGTGATGCATCGATAACCATTATTCACGATTATTGAGTTACTAAGAGTGATGATTATGCAATGCTATTTGCATCAAATAGGCAATTCTGAAATTACGTCTTTATCGATGCAAGAGGAACTCGCATTTACTCTTATATAGTTCACTGAGAATGGAAAACTGCGAATATGATTTGCTTCAATTGATTTCTTAATATACAATCTCGAGAACTGTGCATTTACAATTTGTTTTTTTTTTTTTTTTTGATGGAACTGCATAATTCATGATGTTTTTTTTGTTGTGTGCAGTCTCATGATAAATTAACTCCAGTCTCACGATAAATCAAGTCCAGTCGAATGTGAGTCATGCGAAAAATTTCATTAGCATATAATTAGCAAGAAACGTAAATAGATCCAATACAATGACAATTTTATGAATTTTTTTCTCCGTCTCTGACATGTGAAATTCGCAGAGGTAGTAATAAATGATTGTTTTTTTCCTTCAGCGCATGCTTTTTTATGAAACTGAAAAAACTGATTGCTTGCAGATAAAAAAATTGAAATTTTATCAACGTGAATCCAAAGCTTTCCCATATATAATTACAAAGTAATGAATGTAATCATAGAAGCATAAACACAAAATGTAGAATTTTATTGCTCTCTTCAGTGAAGCTAAAATATCAACAAGTTTGATCGTTTCATAAAATGGAAATTTCTGGACTGGATTGCGGTCGATAAAAGGAAAAATGTGTCATTTTATTCCCAATTCACAGTCTTTTGAAAATCACTAATTATTTTTATTTATTCATTTTCGCAGTTTCTTGCAGTGAAACTCCCGTCTGATTGAACAAGCGATCATAAAGTATTCTAATAAAATCCACAAACTTGAAAGCGTTAGTCTACCAAAAAACTCCCATCATACCAATCAAAACACAGTACCAACTCAACGCGATGCAATAAGAGCCTTTATAACTTGTAATTAACGCAGCCAATTAAGGAAAATAAAGCATTCACGCTTGGTTGGACCCAATCATTCCGAAACCGACATTTTCCTTTTAAGTTCACTTTGCTCTACAGCAGAACGTAAAAATCTCTCAGAGTTTGTACGTTTTTTCAATATTACGTGATTTTTATGTGATGATTGGAAAACTGCTTTTTTCTTGATATTTTGAAGACTTTTGATGTGTATTGTTATGTAATTGTTTAAAATTTTGAAATATTTTAAACATCAAAAAATAATAATATCGAACATTATGAAATATTATGACATGTAGGCTATTATAACGTATTTTTATTTAATATTTATTTTAAGATTTTATATAAAACACGAATATTATTTATAGGTAACATTTTGAAAATAGTTTAAGAACTTTAAAACTTAAAAAAAAATATTTTCAATATTGCAAACTTGTTAGGAATATAACAAAAATTATGGACTTAAATAATTGACAAACAATTAATTCGAATATTGAAAATCCTTCGAATTTATATACCGAAATTCTAAAATTGTATTTGTAATTCAATAAACCATTTCCAGATAACAAAATATGTTAAATATACTGTTTCACTTATAAATTTTCAAATTTCAAAAAATTATTCAATGATTTACAGAAGTTTTTAAATAATCTGATAGGAATATTTTTTTTAATTATTCAAGTTCAAAACAAAGTACACTAAGATTCCTAAGTAGGACTAAAAAGTCATGAATTTTATAATTAACAATTAATTTCAATATTGACAATATTTTTTCATGTATAAACCACCATTAGAAAATAGTATCTATCATCAAGTATGACATTTCCAGATAAAAAAATATTTTCGACATACCTTTTCATAAACAATAATAGTGTAGTTTTTTTTAAATATTTCATCTTTTTCCCAAATATGTAAAAAATTTTCAGTAATTTTCAAAAGTTGTTAAATACTCTTATCGAAATTATTTGCAGTTCGAATCGAAATACATTAAAATGTCGAAATTTTTAGTTCAGACAAACAAGTTTCATGGGACTATTAACAAATTGGTTTTTAGTCAAAAAAATTTTGTTAATCTGAACTAATAATTTATAGAAGTAAATCAAATATTTAGTTGCTCACTCTCTCAGATCGAATTGGTAAAATTTAACTATTTGATAGTAATTTTTTACTATTTGAATTAGTAGAAGAAAGTGGGGTAATGACGGCCATCACGATTTTCGGTACTTAAAATTGATGTAGGTCTAAACCGTTTACTGTGACAGAAAGCTTATTCCATTAGCTTGTTTTTAAGTAGATGCTGAAGTGTCTGGATTTATTAAAACTTGTAGTTTCAGACTAGTGCCGATACGTAACTATCCGAAAGTTTTATAAGGTGTTGAAAATATCGATTATTTCGTTAACACTTCCAGCTACACAATCGAGGCAGATATGTTAAAATGTTTCTATTGATATTAGTTTTCTAAATCAAGTAAAATTTTTCATGTGTCATCCATAGTTTATGTGTAGTGCATGCTTGCGCAAAATAAGGTCAGTGGGGGAATGACGGCCACTAGAGGTGGGGTAACTATTATTTATCAATTGTGCTCTT
>JAPYZL010012056.1:0-14589 GCA_030522825.1 Platygaster orseoliae
AAATCCCGGATCACAGGGAAGAAAGTTGCCTGATTCGTGATTTCTGAATGATTCCCAGGGTTTTTGTTGATATTTCCCGCTGATTTCCGAGTACCCCAAGAAGAGGCTTTTGTTCCCGCATTCCATAGAAATAAAGTGGCCTTTTTTACGGATGCATGGGAAAAAAAATCTATTCTTCAAACATTTTTTTAAGGTGATGTTAAATTAACAACATTCATTATTAATATTTATAATCCAAAATTCTCAGTTCATATGAATTATTTTATAACAAAATGTTTCTAACATTTTTGGGCATTGATAGAAATCATCAAAAACGCCTTGAACTCTAAACAATTTTCAGCACATCTGTTACTCTAGAGAAATTGCAGAATTTATGCCTGAGAAGCATGCGTTTCAATGCTCCAAAATTACACTTTCTTCTAAAAATCAGAGTCATTGACTCCAACTGATATTATTATGGTCTTTCAAACGAACTTTATGTGCTTTTCTTACGCATTCATTTCCTTTTGCACATGTGTACACAAGAGCAACAGTGAATCATTCATGACTCAACAAGGTCAACATCACTATGTTTTTTGGCGTGGCGCGAAATAATACGCGAACGCGCAAATGTCATCAATCATCTCACTGATTCTGGACTTTTGAACTGGAAGAAAATAAATGAGGTTTAAGAGCACGAAACACGCGTGCTTTTCGAGCATAGAATTTAAAAAGACTAATAGTAAAAATTCAAAGCAATACTAATAAACAGATACATCAAATTATTTACAAAATTTTTATAACTATATAATTAATAATATAAAAAGGCAGAGTAAATTCTGACCAAAAATTTCTTATTAACCAATTTTCATAGTTAATTGATTTAATTTATACAAATTTAAATAACACATATTTCTTATAAGTTTCATCTTGTTCATTTTGAGTAATATTCCAAAAATTGATTCAAAAACGTTTTCTGTTCGTTTCTATTCTCCGAATTTTCAGTTCGAAAATTTTTGACGCTCTGAACGCTTGAACCGTAATTTCAAGTTTTCGACAAATTGGTAATTTATTAATGCACCCGATCTCAAAATTTTAATTTTAAATATGGAGTTCGTTCCTCTTTTTTTGCAATAATTTGTTTAAAAATGACGTATTCTAACAAATTTTGCAACTTTTCGTTATGATGAAACTTGAAATCACAAATGAATCATGCTAGAAAATCATTTTAACATTATCGTCTGGAAACGGATACATGAGAAATACGTTTCCAAAAGTTTCGGAAGACTTGTCAGACTTAGGAAATATAAAATGAGGGATAATTAAGATTGTCTTTTAGAAGCTTAAAACTAATAATGAATCATCGTGCAAAGCTTCGACTTATGAACAAAAAATATCAAAGAGCTAAAAATAGTCACAATCACAGGAAACTAAATGAGCAATAAATTTGTTTTCCTGTAGCTGGGATTTCCAAAAGTTTCCATTGAAATAGTATGAAACTTCACTTACTTTTCAATCATAAAGTAATTTATAAGATTGTGATTGGGAAAATAAATGATTCTTTATCTGCAGTATAAAAGCTTAGTAACTGAAAATCATTTTTGACGTGGCTATATTACTCACTAGAAATATACGTACATTTATCAAATAATGTTGAATCATTTTCAAAATGCCGAAAATCATCAAATTTGTTCAACCTGAAAAAATTTCTTTTTCACACCGTACACCTGTTAGAATTTTTAAGTTATTGAATAATCCATTAGTGTGTCAACTCTGAATATTTCTGTATCTCAAATTTCGAATGCAATTTTTGGTTCTTTGTATAGTTTCTTGATTTTTTGAATCAAAATTAAACAGATTTGAAATGCAAATTTGATAATTTTCAAAATACGAATTTGAACATAAATAGTTAAGAAAATAGCAACAATATTCTGAGAAACCTCTAAATTAAAATTTTATGAATGATGAAGTGAATATTCATGAAAATGCAAACATACTGCAGGACTTTCAAATTTAAGAAAAAATCAGTTTGATACAATTTCCACACAGGTTAACATATCTGAATCAGTTTTTATTTTTTATTCTTTTTTCTTTGCAAAAAAGTGTTTTTTTTTTAATTTTCTCAAAACAGTATCAAATGGACCTGTTTTTTAAATATATTTTACAAATTTTTTAGGTCTGTTTTTAAACGATTCTACCATATTGTACACTAAGTGTCAATGATTCGTTACTTTTTTTGTCTATCTCCCCTAGATTTAACGTGTAAAATCTAGGGGAAACAGAAAAAAAAAGTAACGAATCATTGACACTGGGTGTACCTGTGCCAAAATATAACAAGAAGTTTGAAAAATAAATGACCAGGACCTCGTCAATTCGTATGAACCTTTGAAAAAAAAAGATTCGTCATAGAAAAAATTTTTGTACTTGAGCTTCAAGCGAAAACTTCACATTTAAAGAGAAATTATTATTATATACTTTCCAAAACCACGTCAAAATAATAAGATGGTCAATAATGTGGCCTCATTTTTCTGACAAATTCAATATCAGTAATTTCAATGTATTTTCAGTAACATATACCCCTTACCCAAAAAATTATTTAAATTTAAAAAAAAAAAAACAAAAAAAAAAAATAAAAAAAAAAAAAAAAAAAAAAAACATTATTCGCTTTGCAAAATTCTAAAATAATTGCAAGGTGGCATGTCGCTTCCATACCTGCCCAAATTATTTTACAGAGCAATGTTTAAATAAAAAAAATCTTTACTATAGATAAATTTCTTCATTAACTTAATTTTTTTTGAAACCAACCAAAGCTGAAAAATAATCACCATACCATATGGAAAATCTCAAAAAAATTGCGAGGTGGATATTGCCTACAAATTCAATATCAGTAATTTCAATTTATTTTCAGTAACTTATACCACCAATTCCAATAATTTGTTTGATTCACTAAAATCACACCAAAAAAACATATTTTCAAAAAAAATAAACCAATGATTATTCGCTTTGAAAAATACTAGAATATATGCCAGGTGATATGTCACTTCCATACCTGCCTAAATTATTTAAGGGGAGAGCCTCCTATAGATTGGGGTTTTCGCGCCTCAAATTAGTCCATGGATTAAAAAAAAACTATCCATCTGAGATATTTCAATTTTTGAACAATTATTCTTCTTTATTTATTCTAATTACAAAAAAATTTCTTTTGGAAAATCTTGCTTCGATCTCGAGATATGGGCTGCCAAAGTTGACCGTGCATTTTTCACTGACGTGCCCGATAGCCTTAAAACTTCTCAACCGATTCTAATGATTTTTATATCAAATTAAAGTGCATTAAATTTCCCATGGAGTGATGTTCTTCGAATTGTTAAAAAAAATTTTCTTATTACAATTTTCGTCAACAATATAGGAAAAAAAAATTGATTTTTTACAACAGTCGTGTTAAAAAAATTTTTTTTTCCATAAAACAAAAACGTCAGCCCATTAAGGATCTAATCATTAACAAATTTTGTCAAATATTTTGGTTCTAGAATCATTTTTGGAGGCTCCAGAGGGCATGCCGTTTGCCTCTCCGAAAAATGCACGGTCAACTTTGGCAGCCCAAATCTCGAGATCGAAACAAGATTTTCCAAAAAAAATTTTTTCTTGTAATTAGAATAAATAGAGAATAATAATTGCTCAAAAATTCAAATATCTTAGATTGATAGTTTTTTTTTAAGCCATGGACAAATTTGAGGCACGAAAACCCCAATCTATAGGAGGCTCTCCCCTTAAGGGGTTACATACAAAGTTGAGGCGAAAAAAAGGAGCTAAGTTCATGATTTTTCTCAAGGACTTAATGCCAATTTTATTTGAAAAAGCAAAAGACTAATTTTATTCTTGGTAGTAGTATCCAAGAAAAAAACAAGCTGAATTATAAAAAAATATTAAAAATTGTCGGAATTGTGGCTTTTTTCCCGAAATGCATTTTTTTTGCAGAGGTTTGCGGTGATCACTCTCCAAAGCGAACAGCTTAACAGAAACCAAAAAAGTAAAAAAATTACAAAAGAAAATGTCTTGTGGTGTACTTGAACTGTAAGGTTTCCAAAAAAAATTTTTTTTTCCAATAAAAAAGCCATGAACAAAAAAAAAATCGATTTTCGAGGTGTTCAAAATTTTAAACTAAAAACTATTACAAAGAATAAAAAATTTTTAGATGAAAAAAGAATCGTTCGAATACATCAGAAAACATTTTTTTAAAATAATTTTTTTATTTTTTTGGTTTTAGTTAAGCTATTCGCTTTGGAGAGTGATCACCGCAAACCTCTGCAAAAAAAGCGTTTCGGGAAAACGGGCTCAACTCCGACAATTTTTAATATTTTTTTATAATTCCACATGTTTGTTTTTCTTGGATACTACTATCAAGAATTATTCTTTTGCTTTTTCAAATAAAATTGGCATGAAACCCTTGAAAAAAATCACGAACTTAGCTCTTTTTTTTCGCCTCAACTTTGTATATAACCCCTTAACAGAGCAATGTTTAAATAAAAAAAATTTTCCACTGTAGATAAATTTCTTTATTTAACCAGTTTTTTTTAAACATCAATAAGCTGAAAAATAATCACCATACCATATGGAAAATCTCACATGAATTGTGAGGTGGATATTGCCTACAAATTTTAAATCAGTAATTTCAATGTATGTTCAGTAACATATACTGCTAACTCCAATAATTCTTTTGATTCACTAAAATTACATCGAAAAAACATATTTTCAAAAAAACCATTGATTATTCGCTTTGAAAAATACTTAAATATTTTCCAGGTGGCATGTCACTTCCATACCTGCTTAAATTACTTAACAAAGCAACATTTAAATAAAAAAATGTTTACTGTACAAAAATTTCTTCATTTACCCGTTTTTTTTTTTTTTTTTTTTTTTTTTTTTTTTTTTTTAATTTTTTTTTTTTTTTTTTTATTTTTTATTGCCCGCAAATTTAATATCAGTAATTTCAACATATTTTCAGTAACTTTTACCACCAACCCCAATAATTCTTTCGATTCACTAAAACTACATCCGAAAAACATATTTTCAAAAAAAACCAATGATTATTCGCTTCAAAAAATTCTACAATATTTGTCAGGTGGCATGTCACTTCCATACCTGCCTAAATTACTTAACAAAGCAACGTTTAAATAAAAAAAATTATCACTGTACAAAAATTTCTTCATTCACCCCGGTTTTTTTTGAAAACATAACCAAAACTGAAAAAAAATCACCATACCATATGGAAAATCTCAAAAAAATTTACGAGGTGGATATCACCCACTTATACTGTTGCCATTTTTCCCCCACTTTTCCCTGTCAAAAATTCTGGCATCTTCGGCAAGCATTTGTTAAAGTTTATTTAAAGTTTTGGTTCGTTTACAGTCGGAAAGTCCATGTGGCACGGGGAAAACCCGGCGATCGATAAGACGGTGCCGCGTTGTCTGCGCGTTGCACAATGATTTGCCAAAACACGAAACTCACCGTCTTAAATTGCTCCAAGAGCTCTTGCCGGTCGTCGACGGTGACAGCCATTTCTGTATTTTTCACGTTCTGGGTGATTTTCCCGTTCTTCTTGATCTCACTTAACACAACCGCGGAAAAAGCTGAACTCTCGTTGTTCAACGTGGCGCGACTTTTGACAACTGCTATCAGTTGCGTACGTTTGCGAATACGCGGATTTGCGATTGTTGTTCTTGGTGAGCTGGAAAAGTCCCCCACCCCCCAACTTCTGAGCAGCTGATACTGCGCAGTATCTTAAGTCGCCATATTGGATTTGTGAATCATTGTAACTAATTCAAATATAGAGAACATCATTTCTTTTAATTTTTTGTTATTGATAATTATATTCGTTCAAACACTTGTTTTATTTTCAAGAAAAAAATTTGCACTATAATTACTTACTATTAAATACGAATATCCTTAAATCTCAAGTTCACACACATGCTGCTTCTATTATCGCTTTGTTCTCTTTCTAACATACGACAAAATATATAAGCTTGTCTTTGTTATGCACTAGAATTTCTGGTTCAGTTGGGTTCAGTTGACTCAAGTACCTAACCTCGAAACGAGTTGATAAAAAAATTGAAGTTTATCCATTGATTGGCATTGATAATTTGATATTAGGAGAATTTTTTTTACGCAGTGGAAATTTAACGTGGAAAAGCGAAAACAAAAGGTAAATTCTCATAACAATTTTGAGTCTGTTAATGTAGAAAAAATTGTAATTCAAAGCTGATGAATCGTGAATTTGCGATTTCATCATGTGCAAATCGTAACTATTATCATCATATAATCATCATAACCGTATCAGAAAAAAATATTTTCAAGGATGAATATGTACATTGAAAGTAACAATAGAAAAAAATCTGCTTAAAAGAGATATTTTTAATTAAGCAATGTCTGCTGTAAATATTGTGTCAACCGTTGTAATATTTTCGATTGAAAAGTCGGAAAAAATGGATTGCAAATATTTGTTAATAAAAATGAAGAGATTTTTATTTCTTGTGTTTTTTTATTTTTGTCAACGTTTTTTCTACTTGGTATTTATGTGTTTATCAACTGGAACGTTTCAATTTATTCGTATTTGTATTCAACATTTTTTACGTTACTTTATTTATGATGAAAAAAGTTTTTTTTTTTATTGTTAATTGTTTTCATGTCCAATAAAATATTTTATGTGATAATTTGACTTTTTTATTCAATTTCAATTGATATGTCTCTGAAGTTCCAAACATTTAAAAATAAACGAAAAAAATTGTTCTACCATCCCCAGTTATTATATTAGTCCGTAATTATTTATTTTTAACAAATATTATTTAACATTCTTTATTATTTCTGACTTTAATTATGAGTGGAATTAAAAAATCAATTCATTGTTCGTTTTCGTTTATTTCATAAATGTTTGGAACTTCAGGCACACGATTATAGTACGTTTTTTCCTTAAATATGATGGAACTTCCAGATTTCATAATTTTTAACATAAATTTTGAAGTCCATATTTCTAAACATAAAATATATAAGGAATCTGTTTGAAATTTATATATTTTTTATTGTTACATAGAAATTTAAAACCAGAAAGTTATAAAATCATTGATAAACAAGAATATACATTTTGAAAATTAAGAATCTGTTGAGTTTGATTTTACAATCTTTAAATATATCAAATTTGCAAGATCTGAAATTTTGGAATATATATGTATAATGATCCGTGAATCCATGGAAGGCGAATAGGCCAATTTAAAATTTTTCGAATCATGGAACATGAAAATTTGAAATAAAAAGTATAATCAACATAGTCTTTGACCCTTTTTCTTTTTGTGTTTTAAAATTTTGAAAATGTTGACATTCAAATTTAATGACCTACATTTTAATACTGGAAAAGAGTTCTTAAGTTTTAACAACCAGATTAAAATGTAAAAAATGGACTATAGACGTGAATGTTTTTGAAATTTATTGATGAAATCCCTGGACTTTTTTTTTAAACTTGATTAATTTTATAGTTTCACTTGTTACCTACTCACTAAAAATGTGAAATTTTTAATATATTAAATATTTAAAAACCTAATGAGGACAACTCAGAAAATTTTTCAAATTCATACTCTAGCATTTGGAAATTACAATATATAATGTACCTGAAGTTCCAAACGTTTAAAATTGAACGAAAAAGAAAGTTATATTAGTTTTTAGAAAAAAAAAATTCCTGCTTCTTTCTAGGACTTTTCAATGAGAACAGCAAACTTTATAATCCCAAAAAAAATATTTAACATAATCTTCTCCATTACAAGAAATCAGGAATAGAAAAGAATATTTTTTAATTTTTTAGAAAAGAATATTTTTTCTTTTGGTTTAATTTTAAACGTTTGAAACTTCAGGTACAAAAAAAGTATGCAATAATTTTTATTTCTATTGAATTTTGAATCTGATAAATCTACCGATTTATATAAAGTTGGAATGGTTATTTAATTTTTAAACATTTCCATTAATAGAAACAAAATAATTTCCTGACATGCGTTTTGTAAATTTTATAACGTTAAAGTTAAATGCAAAAATTTCAATGTTCAATCAAAAATTGAGCAGGAACACCACAAAAACTAAATTTAATTTATTATTTGAAGGTTCTGGTAAATTTTGTGATGCAAAATGGCCGAAAATGGAATTTCCCAATCAGATTTCATTAAAAATGAAATGAATTTTGACGTCGATCCAAACGATCCATTGACAAAAGCGAGTTTAGAAAATCAGCCGGAAAATGAATGGATGGATATTCTTGGAAACAATAAATTAAGAAAAAAAGTTATAAAACCTGGAAAAACTGGAACAAGGCCACAAAGATTGGACTTATGCGTTGTGAATATCGTCGGAAAATTAGATGATGGGAAAATCGTGGAAAATTTTGAGGATTTGAAAATTCAACTAGGAGATGTCGAAATCGTGCAGGTTGATATTTCTGTCGAAAATTAAAATATGTCCTATGAGAATAGGATGTCCATGAGTTTATCGTAAAAAAAAAATTTTAGCTTCATTTAGAATGATTAAAAAAAAATAATATTTTGGGTTGCACTTAAAAACAAAATTTCTGAAGTAAAGGAATAATTTTGTTCAATTCATTAAAAATTTTGAAAGTATTGTATTTCAATTTTTCTTTATTAAATACCAAGTTTTTTATTCAAAATTGAAATTTTAGGGTTTAGACTTGGCTTTGGCACTGATGGATACTGGAGAAATCGCAGAAATTGAAGTCGCTTCTCGATTCGCTTATGGTTCTCTAGGAAAAGCTCCAGACATACCACCAAATTCATTGTTACACTATAATGTAGAATTAAAGTCTGTGGAACAAGAAGAAGAAATTGAATTGATGGGAGTTTCTAAAAGACAAGAAATGGGGTAAAATTATTTTCACTTTCAATAAATCAAAATTCAAGTTCTCCAACTGGAGTAAGTACGTGACTTTTTCAATTTGTAAATTTTCAAATTATGTTTTCTTTGCGCAGAAACAAGAAACGGGAACGTGGCAATTGGTGGATCCAACGTGATGAGCCCGTGATTGCCATCCAGTGTTACCGAAGAGCATTGGAATATTTGACGCCTTCCAAAAGCGGCCTTGGCCAGGATGACGAAACTGAGGAAACTTTCAATGACTCGGATTTGCAGAAACTTTTAGAAGACCGAATGAAAGTCTATAATAATCTGGCGTTGGGACAAATGAAAACCGAGGCTTACGATGCGGCACTCGAGAGCGTCGACACTGTACTTCGGTGCCAACCTCAAAATGAGAAGGCTTTGTTTAGAAAAGGTTCAGTATAAATTTTGAAAATATTCACTTGTTCAATCCCTATAGAAAAAAAGTCAAGGAGTGAAAATTAAATTGATTACTGTTAAAATAAATTTATATTAATATTGGACTTACAGGAATTGGAATGGATAGTTTTTTGTTCAAGTGAGAGATGAAAGCGAGATTATTGGAGTATAGATAAATGATTTAATGAATTAAATATATTGCATATTTCGTTTCAGGTAAAATTCTGCACTTGAAAGGAAAAAACGCAACTGCGTACGCGACGTTGCAGCAAGCCTTGAAGGTGAATCCGCGGGACAAAATGATCCAACAGGAGTTGGCTGTCCTAAAAAAGAAAACTGAAAAAGACGCGGAGAGAGAAAAAAAATTGTACCGTAAAATGTTAGGGAATGGGCCGGAAAAAAGAGACGATGATGTGGATAAATCGATTGACGAGGTCGCGAAAATTACGAAAGCTAGAGTCGTTTGGAGTTTGATTGGTGGGACCGCGATCGCTGCTTTAGGTGTTTTCGCATACAGATTTATTTTGTGAGTAATTGTATTTTTCGAAATCGAAAGGTTGATTTTGAAAAATGATTGGTTCCCTTCGACGGCGAAAAAAGGAAATAGAACAATCTTCATGATGAAAAGTAGAAAGATATGTGAGAGGGAACGCGAGAATAGATTTGTAAAGTTAACGCTTTCTTAATGTTTGTAGAAAATAGAGGAATTCACAAATAAAAATGATCTTTTGAAGTTCCTTTTTTGCCATCAAAGGAACTGTCATTTTTCTATTTGATGAAGATACTTGATTTTTTAGTAGTCACAAAAAATTGTGGGTAAATTATGATACAAAATCGAATACCGAATAATACTATCATAATTTTGCCACAATTATTATCCTGTTTTCACAAAAGCATTTGAAAAACGCATTTAGTTCAATGTGAGCTCGGGACCTTCAATTTTGAGGTAGCGGCATTTTTAAAATTTGTTGACCTGTACTTGTTTATAATTTTAATGAAATAATTTTGAGGGAAACTTTACAGTTATAACATATGTATATACATGGGAATCGAAAGTGTTAATATTTAATATATGAGTTTCTATATAAGGAATTGGTTTCATTTCTTACTCCCAATGCATGGAAAGAAAGAGACACATTTTCCAGAAGAAAACATTTATATTATATGATCTCAACATTTTTTACATTCATTTTTACATCAATGTTTTCGTAGAGGATAAAAATTTCAACATTGTGAATACATGTGTTTTTTAAGGAAAGATATTGGAAGTAATTTGATTTGTGAAAAATGAAGTTTTTGTAGAACGCAGATATTTTACTGATTGTAATATGTAACATACATTCATAAAAACAAAATTTTTTTCATCAGAAAATGGAAATGAATTTGGCCTAAAAACGAAGAATCCACCAATGAACGGAGCTGTGATTTTGCAATTCCTCCAAATGTATGGGACGATAAAGAAAAATGAAAAAAACGCAACTCAAAAATAAAACCTTATACAACAGTTATTGCATCTAAATTTTTAATAATTTTTATACATGGAAACGTTCATAGATGTATATCCTTAATAAATTAATAATACTGAGGTCCCATCCATAACACTCATTAAAGCTATTCTCAAGAGGAAATAAATATACATAATTCTATTATATGCTATTTTTTGGTTAGATTTTGAGTCGGAAATTCACTTGAACAACAACAAACATAAAATTTTATCTTTCTATGTTATTCATAAATTTTTCGAATAGAAAGTAAACTTCTCTATAAAATTCTCTAAACATTTAAATAGGAAAAAAGATTCGGCGAAAGAACATCGATTTTTCCACCTACTTCGGAATCTAGTAAAATCGGATCCGCGTTTTCCAACGTAAGCTCTGAATAAAACTCTGAACTGTAATAATTCTGATCCATGAGCAAAATGTTGTTCTGGAGGTCCAGGCTAGGTTGGTAATTTGCGAGACCGAACATTTCATTGCAGTTGGCCTCGAATTGGTCAACGATCGCATTCATCGAGTTAGTTTCATGGTCCGTCACTTGCACAGTTACGACTTGGCCAGAATTTATGTCAACCAGTGACAGAACTTCGGATGTTGCTTTATTGACAGCGTTGTTGTCACTGTTTTCTGAGCTGTCATTTACATTTTTTGCTGTTTCTTCTATTTTGATAGAGGCTACGTCGACATTTTCCAAGGTTGAAGCCTCAGAACAAGGTTTTTCCACAGTTTCTTTGGGAGTTTTGATGGGCACAGAAATATCTTTTGCATTTTTGGAAGGTGTAGTTTGTGTTTTTGGACATGGGGTTTTTTTGAGTTTTTCTGGAATCGGGACTAGATTTCCGTCTTCGTTTTTCATGAGTTTCACAACCTGGAAAATTTTTGAAAAAATCAACGTAAATACATAAACGTATAAGAATGAAGATTTCTAAGATGTTTATAAAGGGAAATTAAGTAATTATTTGCGTTTGACGATTAACCTTTTTTTTCTTTTCTATCGTCAGCCTATGACAACTTTCCATGTGCCGTGTAAGATGATGCGACCTTTTGAAGGCGGCGCTGCAATGTTGGCACGAAAATGGCCGGATTTGTTGATGTGAAAGTTTGTGCCTATTGAGCAAACTATTTCTTTTAAAAGACCTTCCACATTCCTCGCAGACAAAATGCCGTTCTTTATTGTGCACGTAAAGCACGTGATCTTTCAAGATGCTCAAACTCGTGAATGTTTTTCCGCTGAAACATATGAAAAACCAAATACTTATGAAGAGAAACGTGATTTTTCTAATAATTCGTAAGATGTACTTCTAAGTAAATTTCAATGTCTCCGAACATCACTCTCTTCTAATGATTTCAATAAAAAAGCTAAAAAACTAGCAACGTACTATTTTAAATAAATAATTTACTAAAAAATTACCAGTATTCGCAAATAATGCTCCTATCTTCGACATGCAGTTGCTTGTGCCTGGCCAGGTCGTGTCTGAAAGCGAACTTGGCGCTACAATGGACGCAAACGAATTTTTTCTCGCCCCTGTGAACCCTCCTGACGTGCTGTAAACAAGCTTGTCTCGAAGTCAGGGGTTTTGAGCAAACGGGACACTCGAAAATCGTTTTCACTGCCGGCTCCCCATTGGTTTTGCTCAGGTGCAACGCAGTTTCCAAATGACGAGAGTAACTACTTTTTTTAATGAACACTTGGCGACAGTCTTTGCAGAAATATGGTCCGGCTTGAATAAAAAAAATTATCGTTCATGCGCAAATAATAATAATTTTCAGTTAAACTCAAGATCTTACCTTCATCACTGGGCTTGTCACCATTCCTCCGCCTTCCCAAATTGTGGGCCCTCCTCAAATGCTCATTGACCGCTTTTTTCGACGAAAACGTCTCACTGCACGTCGGGCATTTGTAATTATCATGATTCTGAACATGAATCACGTACGTTCTTTTAATCCTGAACGCCCTGGGACACTTTGAGCACTTGTACAACTTTTCCCCGTCATGGCGCTGCCTGTGCTCTTCCAGTTCAGCGTCACTTTTCGTCATTTCCCCACAATCCAGGCAGATTTTCCCGTCCTTGAAATGGTGCTTCGACCTGTGCTTGTTCAGAAGCGACTTTTTCGGAAAAGTTTTCTCGCACGCTTCACAGGCGTGCACGTAGCGATGCGAAGTCTCCCCGTGTGCACGGTACAAGTGCACGTCCAAATGTTTTCTCCTCGCAAATTTCGCGCTGCAATGTACGCAGTCATTTTTTTTGTGGCCTTCCATGTGCCTGTCGAAATGTCGTTTGTATCGAAAAGTCATCGAGCATTCCAAACATTGGTGCCTGGACGGATTTAGAAAGTTATGTTCTGGGTTTACGAGATTTTCGGACGGAGTGATTTCTTCGGCGACATTTTCCAGGTCTGAAGAAGTTGGGTATTCATGGTCGAGGAGGGAAATTTCATTATCTAGTAGTTGGAGACCTAGTGCGAAGAAAAATATTTCATTGTTCATGATGACCTGGCGAATTTTCCATAAGTTCCAAAGGCTATTTTCCCAAAATGAAAGTTTTCCAATACCCAGTAATACCGAAAATATCATATTGTTCAATAAAATAAATTTATATCCAAGTTATATCATAATTAATGATTTTATTTACTCAACTGTCATTCAGTGTGTTTACTTTAATTCTTAAATGTAACTGCATTTCTTCAATATAGAATCATAAATTTCGATTTCAATTTGTAAATAAAAACACAAACTTGAGGTGTTACCTCCATTATTGGAATCCTCTTTAAGATTTTCATGAAAAATGTTGTATTGAAAGATGGTAGCTTCCTAATTACATTGACAAAATTACAACTTGTTTTACAATATTGTTTTTAAATAAAAAATTACCATAGTTTACATGTAGTCTTTTGAGTTGAACTAGTTTTCATATTTTTAACAATACTGCATTTAGGATTTCAATAAAAATGTTATCATTTGCACATAATAACTTACTTTGTGAAATCTTTAATCAGAATCAACTTTTACAATAAAAAAAATTTTTTTAATTGTAAAAATAAAATAAATAAAATTTTAATTGTAAGAATAAATTTAAAAAAATAAAAATGCAATACTTGTCAACAGTGTAGTCTGCCCATGCACATCAGCACACACAAAGTGCACGACTTATGTGAATATGCTGCGATGTACAATGCACAACGCAATGTTGCCACTACTGAAAATAATGCTGTGATCTGAAACTAGCTGCAACTAATTTCCATTGCAGCTACATTCATTCATGGAAGTAATGCCTTTAAAATTGGACACCTGAAATAAATGAATAACTTAAACATTATCCAATTCTGTGTACATGTAAAAATTACTACCCAAACAAAAGTTTTTTGTATGTTATTGTTCTGTTTATAAAAAATATTCCAGAAATGCCTGACACTGGAATACATGTTCAACATTTTACACAAGTTTTTTTTGGAAGAGCTTCATTTTGGGAAAATATTTTTTGGAAATCATCCTTGACTAGGAAAAGAAGTTTTGAAAGAAAAGGACACATAGATGGAAAAACAGATTGGAAGGATTGTCTGTCTATCCTGATAAGACATGTTTATTGAAACATATATTATAGTAATATTTTCAGTTTTTCCAATGAAATTCGGCTTATCCTTAACAACTGTTTATAAAACATTAGTACGTTATACGTTTTGTGTTTTTAATTTAAAAAAATGTACGAGGTTTGTTCAAAAAGTATCGCGAATTTTGAATTTTCGCGGGCTACGTATGTTCGATTTTTGATCTTTTGGTGGCGTTATGTTGGTA
>JAPYZL010012064.1:4021-26351 GCA_030522825.1 Platygaster orseoliae
GCATTGTGTTGGGGACCCCTTAGATAGTAAAACTGCACATTTACTTTTTCCCCATGGCATAGAAAAATTTTCGGTAAATTGCAATATTCGGTTTTAGGGCCAAATATCGCTGAAACCTCGTATTGTCTCTATAAAAACTCAATTTTTTGATATTGTTTTGCTCTTAAAATTATCCAATATTAACGTTAGAAGTCAATAACAGTCAGTTAGTTCATATTCCAAAATCAAAGCGTCACAGAACAGTAATAAAATGGATGAGAAAAGCCAAAAATGAAGATAAATTGCTAAAATTCCAGTTACTCGGTTTTTTTTCTTCAAAGAAACCATATTATTGATCTTGTACTCACATACTTATGTCTATGTATACTCTATACGATCTTTTCTGATATAAAAAATGAAAATGAGGGCCGTGAAAAAGAAAAAAGGTCGAAAACAATAGTTGAAAATCGATTTCGAATCGTATTTATTCATAAATGTAATTCATAAATCGAATTTTTTTTCCATTATTTAACTAAAATCTGTTTGACAACGATGTTCTATTGCATCCTTGAAACAATAATGAATAGCACAATGGGCGCATATTAAAAAATAAAAATTTGAGCAGTCATCTGCTTCGCATGTAACATATCCCTTAAAACCAAGACAGTACTGCACTGGTGTTTGGAACTTTTTTTCCACCATTTCCCTTTTATTTCTTTACTGTACTTTTTTAAAATTTTGTAATGGTTTTGTTGTTGTTAATCCATAACTTTTTTAAACTTAAACTGTCGAAAGAATGCAAGTTAAACTGCTTATGTAGCTCACCGGCTGACTGGAAAAGGTGTCTAGTGGTGGGGATAACTTTCTTAAACGTTCAATTCGAATTTTCTCCAAAGTTTTAGAATAATCTATAGAGTTCGATATGTTTTTGTGATTTTCTAGAACATTCTATTAGATTTTTCTTGAAATTTCTATAACATCCGATAAAATTCGATAAATGAATAGATTTCAAACTGATATTCAACTATTATTTTCGAGTTTATCTCTTTTTTACTACTTCTATTTTTGTTTTCGATATCAGAAAAGATCGTATAGAGTATACAAAGACTTAAGTATGTGAGTATAAGATCAATAATATGGTTTCTTTGAAGAAAAAAAACCTAATAACTGGAATTTTAGCAATTTTTCTTCATTTTTGGCTATTCTCATCCATTTTATTACTGTTCTGCGACGTTTTCATTTTGGAATATGAAGTAACTGACTGTTATGGACTTCTAACGATAATATTGGATAATGTTAAAAGCAAAACAATATCAAAAAATTGAGTTTTTATAGAGACAATACGAGGTTTAAGCGATATTTGGCCCTAAAACCGAATATTGCAATTTACCAAAAATTTTTCTATGCCATGGGGAAAAAGTAAATGTGCAGTTTTACTATCTAAGGGGTCCGCAACCCAATGTCATAAAAGACTAAGCCCTAAGTGCGCATCCGAAAATGATGTTTCCTTGTCAGTATTTTTGAAGCATTATTAGCATTTGCAAGATTTTAAAAAATTTTTATGGGTATCGGTAAAGAGGTTAGAATTTGATACTCTAGAATCGAAAAGTAAAACTTTTGGGTATTCTCTCAAATTTTTGACAAAATACACGGTATTTCTATTTCAATAGATTTCTCGTACTTTCGGTGTACTTCTTTTTGTTCCATTCCGAAAGATACTGTATTTTTTTCTGAGTTTTAACTATTTTTATTGATATTTATATGAATTTCTATATTGTGAAAAGAACTAAAAACACAGAAAAAAATTATCATATAATTTGGTATCACGTTCACGTTCACAGCTCTCATTTTCAGTAAAAGTCGTATACTGTATGGTAACAAAAATATGGAAATTTTTATCATACTATCATTATTTATAATATGATATAATATTATGATGAATAACAGGAATAATTGCTATTTTTGAAATAAAAATATGGTTATGACTAGAGTGATGACAATGAGTAGTGTGGAATTTTTCTTTTATGTGTTTCTTGGGTTGATTACAATAAGATTTTTTACATTGTAATGCATGAAGTTTTTCATCTATTTTTCTTCAAATATGGATATTATACATTCTATATAACTTGAAATACATATTTAAGTTTACATTTTCATGTTTCTACAATGATGTCCAATAGTTCCAGTAACTCGTATGAAGATATGACTATTGTAGAATCAAATCATACCAGAATTTTATGAAATTACTAGAAAAATTTTGACAAGTCTTCGCTAACTTTTTTTTTCAGGCTTCATTTGAACTGAAAATAAAAATACATGAATTTTTCCGATCTCTTAAAAAACCAGAGAATTTGGACATGCATTTATTCCGTTCACTAGAATGAGTTCTTGATGAGTTCAATTTATGAGTCAATGAGAATACAATGTTTATTTGTTATAAGTATATAATTACTAACTAATCATTGTATGTTACGGAAAGTTTATATATTTTTTTCTCTGTACTCTCATTTACACCTATGTTTTCCTACGAGTTTAATGAATTGCTTTGATCTTCATAAAAATTTTACTTTGTTTTTTAGCATTTTGCCTGTTAAAAAGTAAAAAAACAAATCATCTGATAAATTTTTACAAATAAAATAAAATTTTTTGTTTAAAAACAGCGACGAAAAATTATTATATAACTGCCCCCTTCGAATTCCTTGGAGAGGGAGGCAACTGCCCTTTAACCTCTCAGTTACAACTTGCGTGAATTGCGAAAACATGAAAATTGTAAGCAACTGCGATCACTTGGCATTGCGTGAATGACAAAAAGCTTCCTTTACTCATGTTCCCAACCAAGCTCCGCCGTGACCCGAACGTGCCCCGTGCGCATTAGAACAGCTCGTCCCTTTCCTACGCCCCTAGAAAAGATGTCTCATTCTTTCTCATTTTTGCGCTTCGCCTCGTACATACGTGGCACAACTAATCCGGGGATGCGTAAAATCCGCGCCCGGCGCGTGCATTAGGTGCGCTTATCGAGGCATGAACGATTTGAGACAGCGACAGAGAGAGAGAAGAAGGAGAGGGAAAAAAGAGCAGATTTGAGTGTGGAGAGGTTACGGTTATCTCTGCTGCTACTGGTAATGCCCTAGCCAGTACGACACGTAAAAACAGCCGCTCCCGAAACGAGCGAAACCGCCCGCAGCGCGGTTCGGGGGTGAGAAATCGGGCAACTATTTTTTCGTGCGCGAGGCAACACCCGCGGCGCGATTATGCCATCTGAAAAGGTACCAAAGAAAGACACGTTGCTGTCCGACACGGGGAGATCGTAACGACGGACAGAATGCTCGAGAACGCTCTCGCGCCTATTCCCTTTCTTTTTCACCCTGCGTTCGGAATTTGTAAACTACTTATCTATGACTAGTTGTCCCTGCGTGCTCCGCTACGCATACTTTTATATTTTTAAATTATTATTGAAAAATGAAAAGAAATACTCTTATGTCGATTCAAGTTTATTTTATTGGAAGACATACACTATAAAAATGATGATTTCAAAAATATGGAACATAGATGTATCCGCTTGCTTTGCTACGCGTGATTGTAACGGAAAAATAAGAGTTTGTTAATGTCATTAAAACTTTAAAATTGGCACAAAACAGTCATGGTTGCTTGAATGAAGATCTACTTCGATGAATAAATCTGTTAAATGATTGAAAAATGAAAAATTGCATATATTCAAGATAAGTAAATATATTTATAATAAATAACATAAAAACAAGTCTGTTTTAGGCATTAATTCGTACATTTCAAAAACTATGCATCAAGCCAGTCTAAAAATTTGACACAACCTTACTTACGCAGTAATAATTATTTATAATCTGAAAAATTAATAAAAAAAGTGCCTGGTATAGAAAAAGTTCCATCTGTTTATAACGTTTGTGAAATTTGGATATTAAATGACAAGAATAATTTATTGGTAATACTTTTTTAGTAACTTCATAGACTGACAAACACTTATTACGAGGAATTTTTTTTTTCAAATTCTAATAGCTTTTCAATGGTAAATGTTTGAAGAATATTAGTTTTTTTTTATAGTTTCAAATTTAAAAAATTCATAACCTGGCAAATAAATTGACGATTATTTTGTACTTAAGAGTCCAAAAAGAAATTTTCGTTGATTTTCAAATTTCAGTTGTAAATCTAAAAAGTAAACACAGACGTTTTTTTCTATATTCATAAAAAGTACTGTTTTAATTCAATATAATAATTATTATTCGAAAAAACAAATTTCTATTCACATATATTTCAAAATTTTTTATCACGTCAAATTTTTAACTTTACCAATAAATCATAGTAGGGGCATAAACTTGATGCATAAGTAATCAAAATAATTTCATTTATCTTAGATTTTAAAAAAATGTCGAAAAAAACTCACAGCAGAAGAAATAAGTTTCTTTTTAATCATAAAAAATTGAAAATCACAAGTTTTCCTAAAATCTGATTAGTTCATAAATAAAACAACTTATATGAATGTCAAGAATGACATAATTAACAGTTTTTTTCAATATATTAATATTGCTTTAGATATCCTTCTTCATTATCAAACTACGCGTCAATGTAACCCGTAGGAAAACGTTCCATAGAATTTTCATAGAAATTTCCATAAGAATTCCCATTGAATTTTCCAATGAAACAGTCTATGGTTTTTTTGCCTATGGAAATTTTTCCATTGAACTTTTTCCTTGGTTTTCCATTGAATTTCCATTACATTTCCATTCATGCACACA
The DNA here is from genome assembly GCA_030522825.1 of Platygaster orseoliae. Classification (NCBI taxonomy): domain Eukaryota; kingdom Metazoa; phylum Arthropoda; class Insecta; order Hymenoptera; family Platygastridae; genus Platygaster; species Platygaster orseoliae. Next base: position 8,767 of record JAPYZL010012064.1, read on the forward strand.
CAGTTTCCATTCACTTTTCATAGGATTTCCATTGAATTTCCATTACATTTCCATTCATGCTCACACAGTTTCCATCCACTTTCCATAGAATTTCTATTGCATTTTCATAAGATTCCATCCAAAAAATGTGTATAAAATTTCTCTCATGAATCAATTCAATGGAAAAAAAATTTTCCATTCGTCTCAATTAATAAAAAATTAATGGAAAAATTTTTCCATTTATCAGCTCAATGAAAAAAATTTTCATTTGGACTTACGAATAGAAACGTGTGGAAAAATTTTTCCATTCATCAGCTCTATGGAAAAAAAATTTCCCTTCAAACCCACCAAGGGAAAACGTATGGAAAATTTTTTCCATTCTTCATCTCTGTGGAAAAAAAATTTCCATTCAGACTCATCTATGGAAAATTAATGGAAAATCAATGGAAATAAATTTTTTATTCACTTTCCATTGAACTTTTACGGAAATTATATGGAACGTTTTCCTACGGGAAGAGGTACGGTAAAAATAAAAAGAATTGACATTGTCATTTGACGTTTTGTTATCATTCAAATTATAAAATAAACCGACCTAATGCAATCTACCTAAAAAAATAGTAATTTGTCACAATTATATTATGCAATTATTAAAATTATTGAATTACTGTGAGATACTATAATAATTGAAATATTAATTTGAAAATTATTTTGATGTAAATGAAGTTCTCGATGAGGGCCTAATAAAAGGCCGAAAGCTCGAAACATCAAATAATTTTTTATTTTTTCAAAATAAAATTTGAAAATATTACGACGTAAAATTATTATGTTGAATTCTATGATTTTAATACAGTTTGAAAAATTGTGTAATAATTTCATGTTAAAAATAAAGAGATTGTTATAAATTTCATATAAATATAATAAAAAAATTGAATACTTTGTAATAAAACTTAGCTTAAATGTAAAAAGTGAAATATGAACAATATTACCCATATTAAATAAAAAAAACCCATAGTCATATCATGAGTTAATTATTAAATTTTATAGATAAGCGTAACGTGCAATATGAATAAGCAAATATTTTTCACACGTCTTTACACTCTTGCGAGATATTGCATTAGTTTTATAGAAGTTGGTAATACTGTATTTTACTAAATTTGATGAGATGAGAATTTAATTTTAAATTTATACATTTTTTTACTTAACAATGATTAAAAGGCGACAAAATCGCAGAGCAACACGTAAACTGTCAAATAACTAATAATTTCTTCATTTGTGTCTTAGTGTCTTACGATATAAATTCCTAAACTTGTCTTCTAAAATAATCTAAACATTTTCATGAATTCATTACTTACTATTTTTTCATGCAATGCAAAAGTAAGATTTTTTTTAATGATTAAAGATAAGTCTCTCATTCGTATAATTTTTAATAGCTCCTACATTAATCTTCATTTCAAGAAAGATGATGATTATCGCAGTATATTTATAAGAAATTCAAGTACTTTCGTAAGAGCATCAAACTTTTTTTCATGATGTGCCAGATTTTTTAAGTATTAGCATATAGCCAGAAAAGAAAATGTTTGAAAACTGTCAATCTATCCTTAATAAATATCACAAAATAACACATATCATAGAAGATTTACGGATGTTGTATTTTACATTCTGTTTAGTTCAGCATGTTTCCATAAGCAAATAACGCACATTTATAAAAATTACCCATGTTTCACACAACTATATAATTTATGAGAAACTAAATTTTCTCTTGCGAAGAAGGCCGCGATTAATCGCATGCCTTTTCTCGACTCATATTATGATTCACGTCGAAGAATCGTATCCAAATGCATCTTATTACGCTTATTAATTTCCTTCTCTGTATACTTCTAGCTCAGTATATTTCCCGAGCAGAAAATTGGATGCAATAAATTACCATATTAAAGCGATTGTACGTAAAAACTCAATAATAGTAATGATTAATTATTTCATAATTGGCTCCAACGTATCTTTTAACGCTTTGTGATTTTACGATCTTGAGAAAAATACTCTAATGGGAGATGGTATGATAAGGAATATAATCAATCCATAGCGGATAGTTTCATTTCCTACTTAAAAGTTGCATCGCGCGGTTGTAAAAGCGGAGTATTAAAGAAGAATGTGATAGGTATCATTATCTTACCGACTACCGTTTTGCTACTACAATGTCAGATTGCCTTTACTGTGAACCAATAGCTTTCAACTCCAGGATCATTTAGTACAGAAATGACTGTTACACACTTTGTTCACCAACTTGCCATATCATATTCACTACCTAGGTTGTGTTTAGCAGTAAGTTATAAGTTTTTCATCAAATCTTCTTTTACCCAAGGACTTAAGAAACTTCTTCCGTTGCACGACAAAAGAAAAAAGAGTTTCCAGCGAGTTGACTGTTGCCGACGGATATTCGCAATGGCCGCCCATTACCAATCCCACGATCGATTATTAACGATTATCATGGGCTCCGAAGCCAGGTTTTCAAGCGAACCCAGAAACGATGGAGGCAAAACATGTGTAACGATAGACCATTTGTTTTTACTTTCGTTAACACAAAAACTCGGGGTTTGGGGTGTAACCATTAGGGCCGAAATCGTTCTTCAGGCCCGGTAGTGGAATATGCGAAATTATATTCAGTGGGCGCATTTTGATTAGGTTTACTGCGAGGAGATATTTTTATGTAATTCTTTAGTTTTATATTATTTAGAAATTTAATACAAATTTTAATACTGGTATCTTAACTTTACTGACTAATAGATAAGGTGATCTTGGTCTATTAATTTCTATTAGTTTATAACGTACAGGGTGTCCCGAACAAGTCGGAAATCCCGAGAACCACTGGTTCCTTATGAAATTCTTAGACAATTTTTTCTTTGCCATTTTTTACAAAACTCAAAATCAAAAAAGATATTCCAGTTAGAAGTTTCAACCAATCAGATTTCTCAGATTTCAAACTTGAATTTTTTTTTAATTTTGAGTTTTGTGAAAAGTGGTAAAAGACTTTTCAACTCAGAATAATACGCAAAAAATTTTGGTAAATGTTGGTTCGTGATTTCTATCCCTACTCCTAGTAAGAGCATGTTTATTGGTTAAATTTCAAACTTGAATAACTTTTTTGATTTTGAGTTTTGTAAAAAATGGCAAAGGAAAAATTGTCTTAGAATTTCATGAGGAATCAGTGGTTTTCTTAATTTTGAAATGTTTATAATAAGCAGGGCAACCAAAAATATTTACGATAAATTGCAAAATATTTATTTAATAAATTATAAAAAAAAGGGGAATATTTATGAAAGGTAGGAAATATTAATGAACAAATGCAAGCAAATTTTATGTTTTTTGTAAATTTGTTTACATTTTCGGCTCCTAATCAGAGCTGTTGCAGAAAATGACCGCATGTTTTGCTAAGTTCTCTTCAACTTATTATTCGAATAGTATAATGTTCCAATTTATTATTTTTTTTAACTGTGAACAGATTATGAATATGCAAACATGTGATATATCGAAAAATTTCTTGGTAATTTTTAACTCTAGAACAGTACACTGTGGTAAAAATGTACCCCAAGCTATCTTTAGAGCCGTGTAAAAACGAGAATTTGGAATTTTCCGACTTGGGACCATAACCATAATTCAATTTAGAGTTCATAGAAAAAGAAAAAAAGGTGGTTAAGCCAGTTGTCTTTTGGTCTTCATGGAAGGAGGAGTCAAAGTTGGCGTGGGGTACATTTTTACTCCAGTGTACCGTTGCCGTTGGCGTTTCGTGCTGTCAGTAAAAATGTGACTCGTGAGAATATTAGTTCAAACATCAGTTTTTTTACCACGTAAATAACAATTATTATCACGTAATCGTTTTTAATCATTTATTTAACTAATTTAATTTAATTTTGAAGCAGAAAACATTTTATCTAATTTATAGTAATCTTTATTTTATCATTTAAAAAAATTGATTCGTCTATTTTATTTTCTAATAATATTGTGTTCCAATGTATGAGCGATCATAAAAAAGTTTTTCAAATAGTTTTCAAGTTTTTTTCGTGGTATTTTCTAATATCTGATTTTTTAAATTTCACTTTCCCAAATAATTGCACTTTTTAAAAAAATCGAAATTCTTTAATATACCGTTTCTAGAGAATTCTTTTAACTTTTAGAATCATTTGATTTTTTTGAAATCGGTTAAAAATTCGCAAAGTTATGGTAATTTTTATTAAAAAAGTCAAAACCACGTTTTTTAAAGTTTTTTTTTGTTCAAGTCAATTTATCTATTATTTATTTACAAAATTCCGTAATTTCACTTACGCAGCTGTCTTTGCAATTAAGAAACGAAGAAAATGATATATTATTAAGCCCATTTTCATACATTTTTACATGCAAAAATTGCGATCAAACGCGTGGGGTACATTTTTACCCCAGTGTACCATTCTAAGGTAAAATAAGTGAGTGCACCATTCTAGGGTTAAACTGCAAATTAAAGAAAATGAAATCAATTACATTCAATTTAAGAAACATAAAATTCAAATAAATGCAAATTTATTGCATATTCAGTTAAATAAAAATTTTTTTTTTAATTTTTAGCTTTTCTTTTAATTTTTCATTTTTGATCAAATTCGCAAAAAATTTAATGGAAATTTAATGAAAGTTAGAAATAAATGCAAATTTAAGAAAAAGAAAATGGCGAAACATTCATAAAAAGTAAATATTTTTTATGGTAAAAAATTGTTGAAAATATTTGGGATTAAAAATGAAAAACCTTAAAATATTTACGAAAAATCTAAATGTAGCGTAATATTTTTGTTCTGCTAAAAATTGCCGAAATATTTATTAAAAATTTTTTTTTTTTCATAAATATTCATGGTTGCCCTGATAAGCTTAGAAATTGGTGAGGAAAGCCATAGACTAATACCTATTTGATTAGTAATCATATTATTTTCGGCATTTCTTTGATACTCTTGGAATCAAAGTAAACAATATTTGTTCTTATAAAAGTTTGTGTGCGACTTAAACGTTTTTTATCTTTTTTAAATAAAAAATGTTTGTTCATTGTAAATGTAATTATTTGAGTTTTGGTATAAATTTGTGAATATATATTTAAAAGTATGTATAAACAATTTTTTCATGTAATAAATACTATTTTAAAAGCATTTATAGAGCGAGCATGGTAATTCGGTTTAATAAAAAAAAAAAAAAAAAAAATCAGATTTATGAAAAAAATTGGATTATTGGCCCACAGTTTTCATTTAAAGATAATTCTTATCAACAGAATATTAAATGTTTGAAAATTTATGGAAAAACTGTCAAACTATGAGAACTTGTGATTAGTGAATTTTGGTTTTAATTCACGATAATAAAAAATAATTTTTAAAGTTTTGAACTCTAAAACTTTTTTTTTTTGTTTTAACGAAAACCGATACCAACTCAACAATGAATGAAAAATTAGAGTTTTTAGAAAATATAGCATAAAAATAATTACGTAACGAAATGTTGACTTGAAAAATTATGGTTTCCAATCAACGAATTTTGGTTTCTAGTAATAAATACTATAGATTTTTTTCTTCTAACTTAAAAAAAAATAAATAAATAAAAAATAAAAAATTATACAATGCTGATAATTTGTAGTGTAATAAAATTAAATTTAATTGAATCCAGTAAATTAATTTTTTGAATTAATTCAAAGATGAAAATTGAAAAAAAAAATAACGAATGAAAACTTATTTCAATATCTATATAGCGTCTTTATATGATTATAAAAGACATATGTAGGTATATACTACCTCACTTCATAGTATGAATTTTCGGTTTTTTCCACCATGTAATTTTATTTTACTTTATAAGCAAGTGCCTTCAAAATCATCTTTCAAAGAAGTATTATTTTAGACTCAAAAAGAAAGACGCAAACGTATATTTTCCCGGAAAATTGTACTGCATCATTTTAAATTGCTCCTCACTACTAGAAAACTGGCAAACGAGCGTTCCAGCCCACGTTAACTTTTCACCGCAAACGCCGCCTGCGATTGTTATTCCATCATAATCATCCCAATTTTCCTTGTATCAGTCAAGTGCACGCAAATGGCGAAATAATAGCGATTCAACAACCGCGACTCCTGGAATGTTTAACCGTGAAACTCGGCAGGAATCTAGGCGTTCGAACCTGCAAAACGTTTCTCGCCAATGAAATATGACGGGTCTCAACGACAGCTGCGAATTCGTGATGAATAGAATTCAGCATACACCGCCAAAGTGGAAGACATTATGTTTTGGGTTAACCGCTAATTACGTCGAGACCCGAATAAATTACGCCTAATGAAATCTGCGAAACGCATTCGCGCGAGTCTGCGTGAAAGCGCGAAATCTCGAGTTTCGCGGGTTGAGGAAACAGCGACGCCCAGAATTTCATAAACGAAAAAATTAAATAGCTGGAATGCAACAACCGGCAAAATTCAACGACGAGTTATGCCTGAAATTTTATTTTCGATATGAAAGGAATTCCCAATGTCGAGTCTTTTTTATTACCTACAAAAACGTGGCCTTCGTCCGAGTCGAAAAATAATAACCAGAAACGAAAAAAAGGCATTTTAAATTTTGTTTATCATGAATTTTTTTGAGAAATGAAAATGTTCCCTCGGAAGTACATAAGATTTTTAGCACATGCTTCTGCATTACTGTGAGTTTATAAACGAACATTTTTTCCAATTTTATTGATTTGGAAGGGACATATAAAAATAATTGAGGGAAACATGAGAAAGTTTCACTGCCGAATGAGCGTGGGTGTGAAAGTAATGCACATGATTTGATTCAAACGATGTAAACAGTCTGTACCTTTCCGTGGGAGTAGAGGTATACTGAGATTTTTGTCTCTGTGACCGACGAAAAGCTAAAGAAATTGCGAGTTCGCGTGCGTCACTGGATTTCCGTATTTTAATCACGTAGCGAAATCCAGGGCGATACATTTCATATCTTGATACTCGAGACCGCAATTATGGCTAAAAGAGAGTCCGTTTTTATTTCTTCCATCTCGCAGTCATTAAAAATGAATCAGACGTGGTACCTGTCAATTACAAGCGTCATGTTACGTTCGTATGTTTCGCGTTCGCGAGTTCATTGGTGCAAAGATATTTGTAAAGAAGTAGAATATTCCTAAGAGTAGTAGAGTAGTTATAAATGAACAGCAGATAATGCTATGGTGTATACAGGTTTTTATTTTGAAAGGAGACGATTACAAGTAATACAGAGTTATTATTTATAGAGTTCTGGGTTCTAAAAATTTTATTTCTCGAATATTCAGTTTGATGCAATTTGTATTTATTATAATATTATATAAATTATTATTATTATATAATTATATTAATAAAATATATTATATATTACGTATTATATAAAAACAAAACGATTTACCGTTTTTCAATGATTAACTTAATCACTGAAAAAGAAGTGCAAATTCCAGTATTTTGGATTTAGAATGCAGAATATATAGTTAGACCTTGTATAAACCCAGAGATTAAATTTCTGCCATTGTATTATTCTGAAAATATTAATTCCATGAAATTCGCGATGAGTTTCCCTCGAAGGAAATAACTGATTCCGGTAGTGGTAGTTATTGCTCCTCTGCGAACGCAGAAACATTAAGTACGGCCTGTCACCTACCCTACGATGCGGGATTTAACCCGGAATTGCGCGATTTCCGGTATCAGTGGTGTCAACTCGGCGACCATTGACGCTCGCCCGGGCGTGCGTATATATGTATGTACCATTGGCCCGGCTTGTCGTCGTCGGAGCAACAGGTGCCCGCGGGGACATTTGCAGAAACGCGGAGGGTGCGATTCGGCTCCGGAAAAGGGAGAGAACAGTGCCTTCTCTTTATTTATGAGCTTTTTATTCAACTTGTTGAGCACTCCGGGAAAGAGCGGAAAAGTAAAAAGTCGGGGAAAAAAGCGAGAGACGGCATTTTACCAGGCCGCGCGACACTCGTACCCGCGACCGAGGGTGCGTTGGATTTCACGTTCCCGTTGGGGTGCGATGCCACTCTTTTTTCAAGCACTGCGCAATCTGATTTCACGTGAAATGCTGTTTAAATATCAGTTTCCGGCTTGATAGTCAGAAGATTTATATATTTTTTATTTGTCCTGCGTAGCGTAATTATTGCAGGAAGTATTTGCATTTATAATTACACTGTTATCTTATTTTGAGATGCAGCAGAATTAAGGCATGAATGAAAGATACATTTTTTTAAATTAAGTGATTTTTATAATTTTTATAATTTTTTTTTTTATATTGAATACATTTTTTGAATAAATTTTTTATAAATGAAATTAATCAATAAATAAATTCCGAATAAAATTTTCTTTATTTCATTTCATTTTATTTTTATTTTTATTATTTTTATTTATTTATTTGAATTTAATAATGATATTTTTTTAAATTCTGTTTTTTCATGTTCTAATTTTTTCTCAAGCAAGCAAAACTTGAAACAAGTGTATGTATAGAATCTAAAAATGATTTTCTTAAATTATAATTATTTTTCATAATTTAAGACTTGCCCGCTTCAAAGTACTTGTGAACGTAAATTAAATTATAGGTTATATTTGAATTGAAAGTCATACCTTCATTTTGTTATATCTTGAAATAAGATGTTTAGAGTGTATCGAACTTCCGAAAATGTACAGTGCACAAAATAGAGGCGACTAAATATTATGATGTTTCGAGTTAGTAGTAATTAAAACTCAATCAAAAGGGAGGTGGCAAAATTTATCACATTTCTTTGGAAAATGCATGATAATGTTTTTTTTACATTTTTTTTATTAAAAAAAACTTACATAATATTGTTTATTTGGAGGAATCTTATTTAAGTTAGACGATTTTTTTATTAATTTGATAAGCTTCGAATATTTGACAATGCTTTTTGAGTTTTTAAAACTTGGAATTGGTGGAAAAATTTATGATTATAAAGTTTTTTATAATTTCTATACATTTTGATGATTTACATAATTTGAATGAATCTTCGTGGATTTTTTATATCGCATTTATTATCAAATTTCTCTAAAATTTGCATGACAAAATTTGATAACTTTCCTCTAAAAATAAAATGAGAAATGAGAAATAAATAATAAAATTTCGAGAAGTCTGAACAAATTGAACAAATATTCATGAAGTATAGAAATTTTTAAATAGTATTCAGTATGGTCAAACTTTTACTGATAATAGAAAATTAATAAATGTTTAGAATTAAAAGACTCAGGATAATTTTTTCAATTCCGAATAACTTATTGCATTATAGTTAATGTATATGAGTTTTGTATATTGTAGGTATTCATTGTAATTATATTTCTCAAATATGCGTGGCTTTTTTAAAATTTTTCAATCAAACATTTAAAAACTTTAAGTTCATATTAAATAAAAAAAACCATAATGACTTGACCAAATGTCTGTGAAATTTAGGAGTTAACAATAGCTTTTATTGTTTTGGAAATATACAGGAGTTTGGAAAATTAAAGAAAAATTTGGAATTTGATGATTCAAATAATTCTATGAATTTGAAAATATTCTACATTTATCGTACTATTAATTCATTATCTTCATTCTTTTTATTTTCATATTCGTTTCAACAGAACATGGCAATGTTTTTGTTCAGTTTTATTAAAAATTTTAGCAATCGACCAAGGATACAAAAAATATATGAAGAATTTATATAAATTTGTAAAACTTCAATGGAATCCGTTATTTTGGAATAGTTTAACGACGTGTAAAATTTTTGTTCATTTTAAAAAAATCAGAGAATAATGTAAGATTATGAATATTTTTAATAGTTCCATATAATTTCAAAAATCTGCGGAAATTGAGAAAATGTTCATGTATTATTTAGATCGCGTCTAATATCATATTATTTTCAAATATGCATTCAGAAGTTTTTTCATTTTGCTAGCAGAATTTGAAAAGCAAGAACAGTTCCACAAAATTATAAAGAATTTCAACGAGTTTGATAAAGTTTGATAAAATTTGGAGAGTTTAAACTAATTGAGATGATGTTCGAAATTACAACACATTTTTTAATTTGAAGATGATTAGATAATATTCCAAAAATTTTGTAAATCGTACAAAGTTTCAGAAATTATTTTTAAAACTACAAATCATAAACTGCCAGAGTCCTTTCAACTTACCGAAATAACAAAATTTTGAATTTTAAAGAGTTCATTGATAACTTGGAAAATTTATTTATAAATTTTGATATTTACGACTATTTCGTAAGATTGCAATTTCTGATACACTTTCTTCTCGCTTCGTGGTGCTACTCACGATTCACGAATTTTTTTCCACCTCTGACACGAAAAATATTCGCTCTAATGACACTTATCCCGCGTTGATTTTTCTCACGAGTCGCTTGCAACTTTAAGTTGGTTGCTACTTTTTCAGAACAGTGAAGAATGTGATCGTAAAAGTAACTGTCTCAAAGCCCGTCTTTTATTCACACGTAAAAATCCGTTTTCATGGGTCAGGTCAATGTAGATCGTGATGAAGATAGCACGTAGCACCCTTTGGGCCATTGTGGCACGCTCAATGCTCCACTTTGCTCCGCCGGCGTCGCTATAGACGCCGACAAATCTCCAAGATTTGGGGTATTATAACACGCGCATTAGCCATGCCTCCTTGCCGTCACCTTAAAAGCAATCCAGGTAGCTTTACAAAAAGCAGATATAGATGTGATGATCTCGACCTGATCCGTCAAAGAAGTCTACCAGCCTCCGCCGTTTACTGATCCTAATGTCCCCTTAATAACGCTCTCTTGGCGTAATCATCTTCACTTTTTTCTCGATTGAAGCAGGTGTCGCGAATGCTCGAGTTGGTTGCTCGAAGAAAAGAAATTCGCCAGGACAAAGACCTGCAAGAGTTTCTAATGCAGCTCTTTTTCTCCCCATTGGTAAATCCCAGAACGCAGACGTTATCATCCAAACTACTGTGATATCAGTTTACAAAAGCGCGTCTTGCCTAGAGTGGAATCGCACTGCGAAATAGTAATTAACGCAATTATGACGGGCGAACCCGATACATTTCGCAGTGGGAATACGGGATTGCAGGGGCGACCGAGGGAAGGGGTCTTGCAAGAAAAGGGTTGTCGGTCGGTCGAGCGGCGTGTTTCGGCCAAGGGGTCGTTCATTAATAATGTAATGCTCTTAGAAGGGGAGGGGGGGGGATGGTCTGGCCTCGATGTGACAGTTTGTCATGAAGGGGCGGGAGTGAAACAAAATGTGCATAACGGATATCATGTTTTTTCTCGAATTTTTTCTCGAATTTCTAAAGTAGACCAGCAGATGAAATATATTCAATGAAATTCGAAGTTAGTGATATTTTTTCAACTCTGAATAGTAGAATTCGAATAAATCATTTAGGAATATTGTTATTAGAACTCTGAATAAGGTAATTGTAACGAAATATTATAATTTGTGTTAATTGTCTTGTGATTTATTTCAAAATTTATGAATGCAACAGAAATTGTGAAACAAGTAACGAAATTCCACAAACTTTCGTAATTTATCATTCTTCTGGGTTAAAAAAAAAACAGAAAAAAAGCAATCTAGTAGATTCAGAATTATTATTTTTCTTAGGCCCCATTGTTAGTAGTTTTATTATACAGGGTGTACCAAAATCCCCATACCAAAAAGAAATGTAATATTCCTTTTTAATTTCAAGTCGAAAAGTCCGTTGCCACTTTTTATAAAACTCAAAACTAAAAACATTATTCAAGTTTGAAATGCAAACAATAAACTCACTCTTACGAGGAGTGGAGATAAAAACCACGTACGAAAATTTACTAAAATTTTCTTTATATTTTTCTGAGTCGAAAATTCCTTTGCGACTTTTCGCAAAACTCAAAATCAAAAAAGATATTCGAGTTACAAGTTTCAACTAATCAGATTTCTCAGATTTTGAACTTGAATATCTTTCTTGGTTTTGAATTTTGTGAAAAGTGCAAAGGACTTTGCGACTTAGAAAAATATGAAGAAAATTCGGTTAGAGTTTGGTTCGTGGTTTTCATCCCCACTTGTCGAAAAAGCGGATTTATTATTTAAATTTCAAACTTAAATAACTTTTTTAAATTTGTGTTTTATAAATAGTAGCAAAGGACTTCATCTTGAAATTCAAAAAGGAATATTGGATTTCTTTTTGGTACAGGAATTTTGGTACACCTGTATATTTTTTTTATTGAAGGTAACCTGCAATGAAATCTGAGGTTTGTGGTTATTGTAAATTTCGAAATAAAAATGTGTTGTTTATCAATATCGAATTCACAAGATATCACGTAAAATTTTTAAGGAATAAACTACACTGAAAACTCATTTATATCCGCTCTCTCTATCTCACTGTACACTCGTTTACATCCGCGATTTCAATAGAATTTTCGGATATAAACGAGTGTAGAGTGAGATAGAGAGAGCGGATATAAATGAGTTTTCAGTGTACGTAAAGTTGTAGTTATTCTGTAATTTTTTAGTCTCGATTTCTAGTGAGTCTATTCTGCATTTGAAAATTTAAACCAACAATAGATTGATTTTCAAAAATAGAATGGATTTTCTGCAATTTTGTCCTTTTTAATTTAAAAATTACATGAAATGATCCTTAATTTTAGAAAGAAAATAACATTAGGTGCAGTTTTTAATTTTCTGTGATTTGTAACTTTTGGACCGAAATTTTGATCGATAAATATGCTCTTATTCCAAATTTAGAAACAATTAGGAAATTTGAAATTCGGAGGTATGTGGCATCTTTAAATTGCAGTTTTGTTATATTCTTTTTCAACCTGAACAATAATTAAAAAAAAATAGTTTATGGTGGTTTGGATAGGTTTCAACTTTTAACGAAAATTTTGTGTTCATCGATTTAAACTTCGAAGTTTGAAAAAGTAATAAAAATTAAAAAATAATCTACTTGATTCGACAATTTTCATTATTCAGGACTTTTCAGCCTAAACTTCTAAGGACTATATTTTGTGTCAAAAAAAAGAACCATTAATAAAAAAAAATTGATAGAGACACTGATAATGTTCAGTAATTTTATATCACTGACCTTTTATTACTGAACCTGAAAGTGTGAGTCACTTGATTCGGAAATTGAAAAAGAAAATACAAAATTGAAAAATTGTCAAAACAGTTTAAAACTTGTCGTAATCACGAATTCTTCTCTGAAATATCTAACAATTTTGCTTTTAATATAAAAAAAAGAACAAAAATCACATGTAAACAACTAGAATAAAAATTAGTACTGATTTCCTACTTTTGAACCTAAACTCCTTGAGATTGGATCTTGAAAATTTCGAATTCTCAAATTTCTTTTATTTTATGTACGTTTCGCATATTATTCAAAAATTAAAAAAAAAAAATTAAAAATATTTATACTGAACGTCTTCAGACTACGCTATGTTAACTCTTGGGGGAGAGGGTGGTTATAGTCCAGCAAATGTTTTTTAACACATAGGAAGATAGATGTCAAAAAACACCAAAACTTGCATTACGTTATTTAAAGAGAGTACCAAAGTTTTATTGCCACGTACATACATAACACAATGTAGGAAACCAAATAAAGCACTCCTCGTATCACGAGGAGAACAGGCTTTGCGTGTGCTTTATCCAAAAGGTTTAATTACAAGGCGAACTCCAGGCTACCTCCTCCCTTTTCATCTCGTTCAATTGCTCTCGCTGAAGAATCGTTGCATACGTATTTTCAGTCAGGATATCGCACGAAGAATTGCCAGCGTGAAATGGCCAGAATAAGAAGTACAAAAAAAAGAGTTTCAACAATTTCTTACCTATGTGTCTGAAATTCCAATCGTTAAATAGTAAACGAAAACAAAACAAATTGTTTCCATTACTTTTCATAGTCACAAAATATTATGCAATGTTACTAAGTTTTTTTTACCATAACTTCAAGTGAAAATAGAAAAATAATTTTTTATCCGTTCTCCTGAAATTTCAGGCACATGAATTTTTTATAGAAAAACCACCGATCGCGACTATGATGAAACGTTTTATACGTCGACGGAGTCTTGAGCGTGACCGATAACTTGGAGCTTGCGAGAAATGAATTTTAGGGGAAACGATAGACGCATTCGTTATCGGGACTAATTGAAACTTGATAAGCTACAGCGTAGCAATAATCGGGCGAGATTCGCTAAGGCGCTACTCGCTCCTTGTGACACACGACGTCTTCCCAGCTTCCTCGGGAGCTCGTTCCGCGGTGCGTGGAGAGAGGCAATTTACGTTGATATTTATGCCGTGTCATAACCGGCTCTTCTTAGGGGATGGATTTCGACTGCTAATCCCCTGTCTTGCCGGGGGGTTGTTTTAATTGAAATCTTACTGTTACGGGAGCGCGCGCCCCCTTCCCCCTACTACCCCTTACATACACACTCAAAGACTTTGGAATGAAAATCTTAATTCTAAATTTCTGATATGTCTTGATGAAAATAATCTTGGTAAGGCTTCACTTCGAATAATCGAATTAGATTATTTTCTAATCACCAGACATCGATATATTTTCAGATATTTGAATATAAAGAATTTTTCAGATGGGTAGAGCTGCCCACCATTCTAACTTTCGCTGTCCCTGCATCTGTTTCTCACTTCCTTGACCGTTATCTAGCAAAAAAAAAAAACATTTTTAATCCTCTTGGCATTGTCGTGATGATAAATAAATAATGAAACGACAATTCGCGGGTGTACCCTGCCAATTTATTTTAAACGAGCAACTTGCGTGATCCTAGGAACGTCAACCACGAGACCACTTTTCCTGAAACGAGAGAAACTTTTAATTCGTTCATTTTCGGCGGTCTAAAGGGTTGGGGCTCATTAAAATGTACACTCTGTTTTCTGCTTTTGCTCCGACGTCAATTTCACTTCATTTCCTTCTTCCTTCATTACACTTCGAGCTCTCGTTTCTTGGGAAAAAAAAGCGAGATAACACGCGCGTATCATGTACCATAACAAAAGTTGAGCGATAAAAATTCCGATACTTTTCCCCTCGGAACGAAATTAAGCTGTGGCGATTAAATTCTTGGCGCGGGCAGACAATGCTCGGAAAAACGTCGGTGCGTTAATATTTTCCAAAGGGTTAGGTGGCTAATTTTTTTTTAAACCCCGGCGAAAAGGGGTTGTCGTGTAATAAAAACGTCACCTGAAATATGCAGTCCTTCGTAAAACTGGCGAATCGGAGGGAAACAGGATTAAGTATTCAGGATTTTTGCTCTTCAGGGATGTTACAAGTGTGCGCGAGATGAAATTATTTGATTTTAGGAAACCTCTTAACTGATGAACCGTGGAAAACGTTTCTTTTTTATTGAATATGCTACAGACAAGAGACATAAACATTCACAGCTACGAATAGTAGATTTTGCAATTTAAAAAGTCATGTTGAATTTATTGAATTTTTTTAATGATATAGGTAATGGATTTGGATCAAGGGTTGGTTTTGAGACGAATTTCAGGGATACAATTAAAAAATCAATTAGTTCAAAGCTATTTTACGCTATACCTGAAATTCGTTGGATTTTTAACTTTTTTTTCAATTCAAAAATTGCCTAGCATCTGTTAAAAGCAGTACACCTAAGTATTTGGAAGTTTTTTTGAATATTCCCAAGAACTTTTGCGAGGAAAACCGTCTTACTATTCTCGTGTAAAAGAAAAATTTTGATATTTTTACTTATACTTATAAGTTATATACTTGTACTTATACTTTCTGACGTCAAGTATGTTCGTCTAATTTTTTTTTTTTTAGAATCCAATAACGAACACTTTCCTTGTCTGAAAAATTTTTCATTGAAATTTTAATCCACCGGTTAAACGCAAAGTCCAGGAGGTTCAGGCATTCCATGGGGTTAGGCCGCATTCGGAAATCCGCGTAATTACCCGTAGGAATTTCACAGGGTATAAAATCGGGACCTCGAAAGGGTTGATTAAAAAAGCGAGAAGCGGCCACAAACTTGCCGTGTCCACTTCTTTCTCCCCTTTTCCCTCTTCCTCCAGCCCCTTATTTTTCATCTTGTCGGCCTCGTCAACCTCGCGACGGTCGACAATAAACTTTTTTGCACTTTTCCCCCTTCGCGCTCGTTATATTGCAACACTGACAACAGTCGAAGGAGTAGCGAGAGTAATGGAGAAACTGAAACTGATAAGTTTGAGCGCTAAATTAGACAAGAAAAGCCTGCCGTGGGTAAATTTATACGATTTCTACGGCGCTGCCAGGGGTCCCAAAATCCCGTGAGCAGGTTATGAAAAAGGAAGGCGAGGTTCGCGAAAAAGCGTAGTAACACGGAATACATAAATGCGAAATGCGGACAATTTAATGAGAAGCGGATGAATTTGCGGGTAACTAGTTTTCATAACCGAAAATTCAATTTGGCTTCCAAGAGAATTTTTTATTCGTTGTTGTTCCGCTATTTACTGGAGGGTTGAATTTTACTGTTAGTTATTGTTGTTTCATCTTATTTTAAGTTTAAAAAATTCATTCAGGTCTGTTTAAATGTGATGGGATGCGATTTTCGGTATTTTTGAATATCGCCCACTTTTCTCTTAAGATGTAGTATAAAGAAGTCTAAATCTAAAAATTAAAATATTTTAAAGTTTTCTAAATACACAAGAAGCGTTTTCAATGAACATAAAAATGAATAAATTAATAAATTAAAACATACTTGGATTTCAGAAAAAAGTTTTTTCCAGTAAAGGTTTAAAAGTACTAAATAATGATGAATTTCCAATGTTGTCTTCTAATTTTCCTATTTTTTAAATGAAGAATTGAATCATTTCAAACTCATGTTTTGAAAATGAAAATAACGACAAATTTATATCAGTGTCGATTATTTTTTAGCTTTTTGATTTTATTTTGGGATTGAATATAAAATGACTTGAACGGGTTTAAAAGCTGAAAATTACTGCAAATTTTTTGTTTCAAAAAATAATTTTTTTCAAAAATCAAGTGACTTTGATAAATAATTCGTCAATAATTTGTTCATATTTTCTGATTAGTAATCAAATACAAAAAATTGTTAAACTCAAAAAATACAAAACAATAACAAATCTTGAATGTAGTTGGTTAATTTTAGATTATTTGTTACATTTTTCAATTTTTTGAGATTCGGGGCATAAAAAATTTTGTTTAATGTTCAAACTGCATCAAATTTAAGATTTATATATTTTTTTCATATGATTCAGATATATTGTTTAAATACCTCATTGAAATTTCTCTGAAACAATTAAATTATAATTCGATCGACAACTGAAAATAATAGAAAAAAATTCGAGAACAAAAATTTAAAACTACAACAAAATGAAAACTCTGTTTTTGATTTTCGTACTTAAATTCTTTTAAAAAATTCAGAATCAAATTACTTTGAGTTCGAGTTGAGGATAGAAAACTGCTAGTTATTGAAGATTTCGTTGGTTATTCAGTAATAATTATTGAAAAAGTTTATTCTGAATCGATCGATACTCATACGAAAAATGAAAAATAAATTTATACAGGGTGTATCAAAAACTACGGACGATAATTTGTATGAATTTTCTTCAGATTTTTCTAAGACTAAAAGTCCTCTACAACTTTTCGTGAAACTC
>JAPYZL010012087.1:0-10229 GCA_030522825.1 Platygaster orseoliae
ATATATATATATATATATATATATATATATATATATATATATATATTATTTATTTATGTATGCATATTTAAAAAAAATTGGAATATGTATTTTAATCAAAAAAATTTTTTTTTCCTAGTAAAAAGAACTTGGAATATCTTAAATAGTGTCTTAAAAAGTGTCTTAGTGTCTTATAAAAAGATGATATCAGATAACAAGATAAAAGATAAGATGAGTTAAGGTTATAAATAACATAAATAATAGTTTTATCTCCATTTTGTATATGGTTTCATTGTGATACAAAAAAAGTTTTCTTGCAATTGTGATTTTTACAAAAAAAATTGTACTTCATTCAAACATCGAATTTTGTCTAATATAAACTAATACTGAAATATTGAGATTTTTTTTATTACAAGTTTAATATTTTTTCTGTCATAATAAAACTCCACCTGCAAAGTAAAAAAAATGTATTTTGTAAAAATTCCTTACAACGGAAAAACTGGAATTCAAGCGAAAATAAAAAAATACGTGTCTCGTTGAAGTTGGTGGAGAAGCAAGAAAAAAATTTTCTCTAAAAAAATAAGGTTTTCTTACGCTCGCGACTGCTAGATATGGCAACGAGACGTTGAATTGGTGGTTCATGTCGGCATACCAAACTATTCGTAAGTTTGTTACTATGAAAGTTCCCACGTTGCCCTATGAATATTATTTCTAATTAAAATGCTGAATAATTACCAGAAGTAATAACAAATAATTTATTTCATGTATTTAACTGTTGGTTATTGGTACTTTAAATGGATTTTTCGTCAGTATTTTTCAACAACTCAAGAAAAAAACGTTATTTTAATTATTAAATGCAAACTGAATTCTTTTATTTTAAATTTATTTATTAATTATTAATATTAAACTATTAAAATCATAAAAATATAATGTTTTAAAATTAAAATTAAAACTATTCACTAATATTATAATTTATTATTATTATTTATATGTTATATTATATTTATTATTATATTCAATATTATTAGAAAATAATAATTTATTTATTTAAATTATTTCAAATGCAAAATTCGCCTGTTCGGTCGACAAATTCCAAACTCCAGGTAAAGTCGTGTGAAGATTTTCCCCAGGCAAAAGTGTCAATCTTTTACCGAGTATGATACCTCCACGTAGTTTCACCTCTCTGAATATTCTCGATGAAATGTACGCTCTGACATCAAGAAAAACAACTCTTTATTTCGATGAAAAAAAAAGTTTTTCAATTTTTCGACGTGTCATGAAAGAATAGATAGAAATATACGAGTAAATCTATTTTTTTTTCAAATTTTTTGAAAAATTATATATGCCTGTAAACTCCAATAACCGAAGTGTAATGCCTTGAACTTTTGGTATCCAAATTCGTGAAAATAAATTCGTATCTGCAATTGCGAAAAGAGCCCATGATGAGTAGTGACTGAGAAACTCCGTTGTGCATCTGCAAATACGAAATTGAATTGTTAAAACAATTTTTCAAATTTTTGTATAAACAAAGAAATAAAAGTTAGGGTATTGTTTAAAAGAAAAATTCTTCTAAGATTAGAATTATTGTTTATTGAGTACATGAAATTAAATTAATAATTTTTTATGAAAAAAATTGTGGAAATGTATTCCTCTCATTCAAGTATTTTTATTTTCTGAAATTTCAATTCATATTTATTATTGCAAATAACTCGAAAAATGGAACTAGAGTTTCAAAATCCTTTTCGAGTTTGTTTATTAAGACGACTCGGAAGCTACTGTAGTGCGAGAGAGATGCTTAGAATGAAAACTAAATGAGAGGAAGAAGGACGAAAAGAGAATGTCTTCCGTGTCGTCTTAATGACCCAAGATATCCATTTTTGCAAAAATTTACCGGGCATTTTACCAAAAAGCGAGTTTTATGGGTAATTTATAATTTATTAATTTTTTTAGTTTTTTGTTTTTTACTCACCGATTCGATAGTTTTAGTGGCGATCGTGATGAAGGTATTGAAACCTATACCTACGAAAAAGGGAAATAAAGGTTCAAAAGTAAATAAATTAAATTTTAAAAAGACGTACTCAAGTTAATTCGAGAGTATGACAATGAATGCCAAACGATGCGAAGATTTGTTATTAACATTCTGCCTCTTTCACCAGCATTTCCCTTGGTGTCTTCTATCGATTCCAGCTGATCGATCAGCCTTTCTCCCAACCTTGGTTTCATTAGCCTACAATTTATCCATTTATTTCTTCAACTTGCCAAAGAATTTTATAACTTTCATTTTTAATGTTATCTTAATTTTCCATACTTTGGTGAAATGTCGAATCTGATTTCTTTATCCTGCCACATTTTGTTATATGGAAATTATGGGACGTGGGAAATAGCGATCGTTGGAACTAAGAGCTACTTGTTGCCATGTCAACGCGGGGCAAAACAATTTTCAATGTAAATTAAAAAGTAAGGTCAGGTTTAATTTTATATTAGGGATTCAGTGAATTTTTTTTTGGATGAAATTGAGTCTGTTTGAATAAATTAATGTGGTTTTTTTGAGGATGAAAAAGTGTGAAATTTTATTGGTGGAGTGGTTATTAATTTTTTAGATTGCGTTCATGTTTTTACGGTTTGTAATGAAAATATAATGGAATTTAGGGAGTTTTGGAAAGATTATCGTGTTTCGGAAAATTGAAAATTTTGAGGACTGTCGAAAGTTCTAAAAATTATAATCACATTTCTTTTCATTATGCATGATTATGTTTTTTTATTAAAAAAAAAAATCGGGAAATCTTCAAAAGTAATAGTAAAGTACGAAAAATTTTCCTAATGGTTGACAGATTTTTATGAAATCAGTTTATTTATTCGAATAAATTAATAGAATGACATAGGTGAATAAATTAATAAATTTATAAAATGAGTTTATTTGAAAAAATTAATGTTATTGGTGATGATTTTTAATGAGGATGAAAGTGTGAAATCAGATTATTTACCAATAATCCCATAAAAATAAATTTGTAAGAGAGTAAGAAGAGAAAACTGACTAGCTTCCTTATAATCTCGTTGCGAGATCGACGTTTTTTGATGATCATTTATCGTATTTACAATTTTCAACAAAAATCTTATTAAGTTTAGGAATTTTCGAAAAGTCTTTATCATGTTTTCGAAAATAAAAAAACATCAACAATTTTGAGACTGTCTATATAACTCTAAAAAAATTCAGAAAATGTACATAAATTCTGTGGATATAGTACATTTATTGTCACATTTTTTTGAATTATGCATGATAATATTTTTTTTTATTAAAAAAACAGTCTGGAAAACTTGAAAATTAATAAAAAATTACGAAAAACTCAAGTAATGATTTGACAGATTTTCATAAAATGAGTTTATCTGAATAAATTTATGTCACTTAAGGTGATTTTTAATGAGGACGAAAGTGTGAAATTGTGTGAAATTGTGCAAATAATTGTGTAAAAATAAAAAAATGCATGGTTTCAGAATGCGCTTCTTAATTTTTTAGACTAAGTTCATTATCGTATTTACAATATTTTTCAGTGAAAATCTTATGAATGTGAAATGCATTAAAAAATCACGAAATATCTGAGTTAGTTGAACAAATTTATATGAAATTCAAGAAATTTTGAAAAGTCCTTATCATGTTTCTAAAAATTAAAAAATGAAAAATTTTAAAGACTGTGGATAATTCTACAATTTTTTAAAAAAATGTTCATAATTCTGTAGATAGTATTTATCATCACATTTTTTTGAATCATGCATGATAACGTTATTTTATTAAAAAAAAAAAAAATCTGTAAAATTTCAATAGTAATAGAAAAATACGAAAAATTTCCGTGATCGTTAGACAGATTTTTATAAAATGAGTTTATTTGAATAAATTAATGTCATTATACTGGTGATTTTTGATGAAGATGAAAATGTGAAATTAGATTGCAAATAAAGAAAATAATTTTGTAGAATTTCAGGAAATGCTTATTAATAATTGCGTCATTATCGTATTTACAATTATCAACGAAAATCTCATGAATTTGAAATTCTTTTAAAAATCACAAAATATCTGAGTTAGTTAAATAAATGTAGGCAGTTTTGAAAAGTGCTTCTTATGTTTTGTAAAATGAAAAAACATTCACAATTTTGAAAAATTCCTGAAAATGTTCATAAATTTTGTAGATAGCATTCATTTAAATTATCCATTATAATGTTTATGTATAAAAAAGTTTGTAAAATTTTAAAAGTAATGCAAAATTTACGAAATATTCAAATAATCGTTGGACGAATTTTAACAACTGTTTCAATGAAATTTTCAAAATCCAAAAAAATGTCAAAAACTGAAGATTGGTAATAATAAATCTCAGAAAATGTTGACAGATTATGCAGATCGTGTTATTGGCATTATTCTAGGTTTGGTTTTTTTTATCAACGACATTCGAATATCTGTAAAACTTTATTATTCAATAGTATAAAAATTACGTATAAAATTGATACAAACATAACAGATTCCTCAAATCACGAGGAAGACAAAAGTTCCTTGACGACTTGAGCGACTTGAGCTGCCAAATTCTGGGCGTCAGACGGAGTTTCCGCCTCGGCGTAGACGCGTACAATATTTTCCGTTCCTGACGGCCTGTGCCGGAAAATAAAAATTTTCAGTTTAACCGAAAGTGCATATCTAGCGGAAAATTTTTTGATTTTCAAGCAGGAGTTAACGCGGAAAAAGTGATAGCAAAGAAAAAATGTTTGATTAAAGTTATTTAGTGTGAAATTTGTGAAACAGGAACACAAAAATTAACTGGAAGTTATATTATTTTGACAAACATAAAAAAGTAGAATAAAAAAAAAATTTAAAAAAAGGCATTTTTAACCAAAAAGTACGAATAGGAACCAAAAATTAAAAAAAAGAATCATTGTTATCAAGTCAACGCATTATTTTGTAATTGTTTGTACTTTCATTAATTAGAAAGTTGAAGAATTTTATTTTTTCAAATTTTACATGAAATAACAGGTGCGTAGGCAGAGGGGGGTTTTGGGGGTTCAAAACATTCCCGAAACTCAACTAAAATTGATTACTGTTTCTTGTAAAAATAGAAAAAAGCTATGATAAAGATAATATAAATATACAAATTTGAAAAAAAGGCATATAAAAAAAATTATTACCAAAATAAATGAAAATGATCAAAAATGTACTTATTGAAATTTAAAGAGCATAACAAATGGTTGCATGTTATTTCTCAAAGTTGAACGATATTCAGAATTCTTAATTTTACCATCTCGAGAATAACAATAATCCTAGTTTCAGAAAAAACTATTCTTGAGAAAAATTATAATTATACATGTTTCGCTAAAACTACGTAGAAAAAATTAATTTGATCAATTTTTTCTACTCAGTGATTATTAAAGAGAAAAAGAAGAGTTGCTAAATGAAATTTAAGAAATATAAAAAACCTTGAATCCTGGAACATCAGATTCTGAAAATCTACAGAGAAATTTAAAAATTGCAGAAAATTTTTCAAATCATACAAATACTGGACAAAAAACTATATAAGTGTAATAAATGTAAAAGTAATGAAATTCTATGAAAAAAATATTTTTTGAAAAATCTTAACGAATATTTAAGATTCACGTAACTTTAAATTCTGAAGCATCAAATTTTGAAAAAAATAAATAGTAGTCTATAGAAATTAGAAATTCTATTTATTCATAAAAATATTTCAAAACAAAAAAACCCATAAAGTACTAAAAATCTATGGAAACTTGAATTCTAGAATACTATTTAGTGGTCTAGAAAAATACAAAAAATATATAAAAATACTGCAAAATTCTTTAATATTTCAAAAATACTTAACCGAAATTGCGACAAATATTATAAATTTATTCATATTGAAAAATCGTGTTGATTATTTATAAACTCTTGAATTTATAAAATTTTACATTCTAGAGTATACAATTCTATAAATGTACATAAAGCTTTATATGTTAAACACAAAAAAATGTAATGCTGAAAATCTATATGAAAAAGTTACTATATTCTAAAAAATTGATTAATATAATTATAATCGTTGACTTTTTCGATACTAAAGTATCAAATTCAATAAATCCATAAAGCAATTTCTAGAAATTATTATTAGAAACAATCCAAATCTCTGTTACTTTCAAACCACGAAAATCGAATCCCATTATACTAAATATATGCACCTATATGAAAAATGTGCGACTCTGGACTACAATTAAAAATGATAAAATCCCGAAAGAAATATATATTTTTACCGAAAAACCCCCCTCGAAAATTTTTTGCCTACGCCTATGTGAAATAATATTTAATTTCATTATAATTTCGGGAGTTTTTTTTTGAGAATTAACGAACCTGACAAAAGCTCTACCCTGGGAAAACCCAGCCACGAGCTCGTCTATACGAGCCTGCAATCCTGGAGGAGTCAAACAACACCTCTCGGCGTCCGTCGTCGTAATGGCGTTCCTGTCATCGACCTTGACCTTGATCTGTTTGTTGGGCAAATCCTGGTAGCAGCGCTCCCAGTCGCTCAGATCCCAGTTTCTTTCGCGAAGAATGCTCTCGACCAAGAGCATATCGCTCAGGGCGTCGCCCACAGTCTGGTTCGCCAGCTTCATGCAGTTTACCAATTTCGAGATGGCCGGTAACTCTGCTTTAGCCAGTCTTGAAACAAGAAAACAAGGAACTCTAGACTTCAGAAAATGAAAACATGAAAATGAAACCAATCTCAGAAAATGGTTTGGCCATAGCAATCATTCATTTAGTTAAATGTGAGCACCCTAAAGATTTGGGTAGTACAGCCAGAACTTTAGGCATGATAACCAAATTATTGCTTATTGCTACTTAATGATCAGTCATGAAAATTGAGCATTAGTTGCTATAACAGAAGCTTTGGTTGTAGTAGCCAAAACTTTGGTGGGTCAATATTTTAGTAAATGAATGGTTGCTGTAACCAAACCATTTTTCTTTGTTTGAAATTCTTCAAACAAAAATTTTTTTCTTTCATTGAAATTTTTTCGCGTTATACGCGATACTATGAATTAGATTAACGAATTTTACAGGGTTCAGAATTTCAGTTTTAAGGTCCATATAAAAAACAGTCAATATGTCAAAAACTTTAGACATTTTTCGAATTTTGACGTAATTTTAGGGAAAGGTGAAATTTTTGAAATATAATTGCTAAAATTGTCTACCAATTCGTATTATAGTAATTTCTAAATTTTATGATACTTATCAATAAATTTTGTCGACTATTTTTTGTTGTAAATTATCAAAAAGCTCAAAATTTCCACTAATCTTTTAATTTTCTATAACTTCGAGTATTTTCAAACTAATTATAATTTATGAATTTTGCGAAACTGCTATTGTTTGCAAAATTTTCTTAATGTGACGAAATTTTAGAATCATAAAAATCATTGAAGAATATGAATGCTATTTAAAAAATAAGTAAATTTTTACAATATTGAAATTCTTGCAATCTCTGAAATTTTCGACTGTTTAAAATTTTGAGGGAATGTTCGGAATAACTGAAATTTTCGAAAGAAAATTCCTAAAGTTTTCGTAACGTATTTATTTTTTCAGCATTTATAAATTGTAATGAACTTATCAATAAATTTTGTCGACTATTTTTTGTTGCAAATTATCAGAACGCTTAAAATTTCCATAAGTTTTAAAATTTTCCAACTCAGATCATTTTCGAATTATTAATAATTTAGTAAGAGTTTTATCGTTCTCAAAATGTTGTAAATGTGAAGAAATTTCTGAATTGTAGTAATTATTGAAGATTATGAATGATATTCGTAAAAATGAGTAAGTTTTTACAATATTTAAATTCTTGCAATCTCCAAAGTTTTCAACATTTTTTAAATTTTGACAGGATGTTCGTAAGAATTGAAATTTTCCAAATAAAATTGCTGAAATCGTCGAAACATCTCAATTTTCTAATAATTATTAATTAATTTTGTTGACGATTTTTTATTGCAAATTTTTAGAACGCTTAAAATTTCCTTAAACCTTCAAATTTTCCGAATCCGAACATTTCCGAACTGTTGATAATTGATGAATTTTGCGAGAGTCCTATCGTTTGCAAAATGTAAGTTTGATGAAATTTCTGAAATTTAGTAATCATTGAACATAACGAATGATATTCATAAAAATGAGTACATTTTTACAATACTGAAATTCTTAAAATCTCTATAATTTTCAAATACTTGATTTTCCTAATTTTCTTTATAAATCACATTTCCACAATTTGAAAAATTGCTTAAATACTTAAATCTCACAAAATTTACTTAATTTTCAGAATGTCAGTCTTCTTAATTATTTAAAAATTACAGTAACTCACGGGTTCCTTAGAAGCTTTAGAAAGGAAAAACTTAATGAAATTATAATGGAATAACATAGGGGAGACCGAGGTAAATACGCCCAAGGGGCAAATACGCCCACCTGCTGTTTCTTTGTAATACATTCATTCAAAATCCACGCAAATTTTTTCATAAGTGTGCCCTTACTCGTAGACATAACTACAAAAAAATCGTAGCGATTGACATTGTGGTTAAAAAGTTATAAATAAAAGTAGATGGTTTTGACCAATTTTGACCAATTTTGACGTTCCGGAGTCTCAACATCTAAGTTTTGCAGTTTGGGAAAAAACATCTACAGTCTTCGTTTCTCATTGTTTTTGCAGCCAGAAAAGTTTCTCCTGCTTTTTGAAGTAAGAAAAACTGGAAGCTCAAGTAGTTCTGTCTCAGAAAAAATTTTTGTATTTTTAATGAATTTTTAAAGAAAAATTTGTCGCTCGGGGCAAATACGCGCAGTCCATTTATTAACAATATTTATTATTTATAATAAATAAATAAGCATGAGGTTTTGAGGTAGATGGAATCCCGAAGAAGAAAATGAACTTTGTTGCGAATATTTGGAAAACATTGACTCTTAACTGGATAAAAAGCGATGCATCGAATGTCACAAACCAGCTCATGATAAGTGTGTGCGAATTCCGGACTTTATTTTCACTTGCAAGAATTGTTTTAGTGTATATTCTGATAGTGCTTAAAAAATCATTCTTGCACGTTAATCAAAACAATACACTTCATTTCTTATATGTTGTTTCCTATTACTTTCATGCAAAATTCTTTAATTAATAAAGCGTGCGTATTTGCCCCGGGTGGTGGGCGTATTTCCTCGGGGGTTTTCAAAATGACTGATTCATCACTACTTTAAACTTTTTGTTAAAACGTGAAAATTAATAAAGATTCTTGAAAATGATGATTAGAGTTTTGTTGCTTAGGAGAGATACTAGCGTGTGACATAAGTTTTTATTCAATAATCATAACGGTCTTATAGAAAAATGAATTTTCCAAAACGTGGGCGTATTTGCCCCGGTCTCCCCTAATTCAAAAAACTTTATGAATTTTGCGACAGTCCTATATTGTTTGCAAAATGTTGTAAATTTTACGAAATTTCTGAATTTTAGTAATCATTGAATGTAATTAATGATATTCATAAAATTAAGTGAATTTTTACAATACTGAAATTTTCAAATTTCGTACTTTTCGACTTTTTCTTATAAATTACATTTCTACAATTCTAAAAATCGCTCAAATATTTAAATCTCACAAAATACAGTGAATTTTCAGAATGTCAGTCCTCTTAAAAATGTCAAAACTACAATAACTCACGTTGTCCCTACAAAGGAAAATTTCATAAAATTATGATGGAAAAACAAAGTTTCCAAAAATTCATGAATTTTGCGAGAGTCCTATCATTTGCAAAATGTTTCAAACGTGACGAAATTTCTGAATTTTAGTAATCATTGAATATTAGGATATGTCCAATTATTATTATTATTATTATTATTATTATTATTATTATTATTATTATTATTATTATTATTATTATTATTATTATTATATTCAATATTTAAATATTATTACTATTATTATAATTATAAAACCCTCCGAGAACACATGGGGTCATTCTGACCCCAACCTCGAGTTTGGTTCAAAATAAGTTTTAACTGTTTTGAAATTGGCGGGCCTAAATTCTTTCTTAATACAGTGAATGGACCTGAGAATAAGGTACGATGCTGTTTTTGTGCGTCGGGACGTTCAGTTTTAGTTAGTTATCGATCGAAGTTGGTGTGGGGTCATTCTGACCCCAGTGTGTACCAAGCGTCGGTTTCATCGATTTCGTACAAGTAAGTGTATTGGAATAATATAGAATATTTTGA